>PVJC01022590.1:0-27158 GCA_004026665.1 Murina feae
CCCATATTTTAAGTTTAAAAAGGAGTTTTGTTTATTAAGGAGACTGAGTAAGGATTAAAAAGCTAAAACTCGCCATCACATGGACTCCAAACCATGCCACTTAAACCTCCATTTTATTTTATCATTCATGTGAAATGTGATACAGGAGTACACAAAGAATTTATGTGAAACCATGTATTTGCTAAAATTCCATATATAATAATTGTTAAGAAATAACCACCCATGGCTCCTTAAAACAACTGTGCTTGTAATTTAAATTATGAGAACATATATTTCAGTATGTTTTTGTTCATGAATTAAAAGAATTAACATTATTAAAATGTCCATACTATCCAAAGCAATCTATAGACTCAAAGCAATTCCTATAAAATACCAACAGCATATTTCACAGATCAAAACAAATATTCTAAAAATTTATATGGAACCAAAAAAGACCCCTAATGCCCTCAGCCATCCTGGGAAAGAAGAACAAAGTTAGAGGGATCATAATACCTGATGTCAAACTATACTACAAGGCCACTGTAATCAAAACAGCCTGGTAATGACAAAGAACAGGCATATAGATCAATGGAGTAGAAGAGAGCCCAGAAATAAACCCACAGCTTTCAATTAATATTTGACAAAGGAGGCAAGAGCATATAATGGAGTAAAGACAGTCTCTTCAATAAATGTTGGGAAAATTGGACAGGCACATGCAAAAAAAAAATGAAGTTAGACCACCTTCTTATTCCACACACAAGAATAAACTTAAAAGTTAAAGCCTTACATGTAAGATTCAAAACCATAAAAATCCTAGAAGAAAATTTTCACACATTTCTCATAGCAATATTTTTGCTAATAGTTTTCCTTGGGCAAGGGAAACAAAGGAGAAAAACAAATGGAACTACATCAAACTAAAAAGCTTTTGCACAACCAAAGAAGCCATCAACAAAACGAAAAGGGAACCCCTGAATGGAACAACATATTTGCCAATAATACAACCGACAAGGGGTTAATATCCAAAATATATAAAGAACTTATACAACTCAACACCAGAAAGACAAACAATCCAATCAAAACATGGGCAAAGGACCTGAATAGACACTTCTCCAAAGAGGACATACAGATGTCCAATAGACATATGAAAAAATGCTCAATATCACTAGTCATCAGAGAGATGCAAACTAAAGCCACAATGAGATATCACCTCATACCTACCAGAATGCCTATCATCAATTAATCAACAAACAAGGATGTTGTCAAAGAAGTAGAGAAAAGGGAACTCTAGTGCACTGCTAGAGGGTAGATGTAGACTGATGCAGCTACTGTGGAAAACAGAATGGAGTTTCCTCAAAAAATTAAAAATGGCCCTAACCGGTTTGGCTCAATGGATAGAGCTTTGGCCTGCAGACTAAAGGGCCCCGGGTTCTATTCTGGTCAAGCTAACATGCCTGGGTTGAGGGCTAAATCCCCAGTGAGAGGCGTGCAGGAGGCAATCATTCAATGATTCTCTCTCATCATTGATGTTTCTATATTTCTCTCCCTCTCCCTTCCTCTCTGAAATCAATAAAAATATATATATATATTTTTTAAATTAGAAACAGAACTGGCCTTTTGACCCAGCAATCCCATTTCTGGGAATATATCCTAAGAAACTCAAAAAAAATTACTTCGAAAAAAATATATGCACCCTATGTTCATTGCAGTGTTATGTACAATAGCCAAGATCTGGAAACAGCCCAAGTGTGCATCAATAGATGAGTAGATAAAAAAAGCTGTGGTACATTTACACAATGGAATACTACTAGGCCATTAAAAAAGGAAATCTTACCTTTTGTGACAGTATGGATGGAGATTATTATGCTAAGTGAGATAAGCCAGTCAGAGAAACAGAAATACCATGTGATCTCACTTATATGTAGAATCTAATGAACAAAATAAACTGATAAACAAAATAAAACAGACTCATGGAGAACAAAGAACAGATTAATAGCTGTCACAGGGAGGGTGATTGGAGGACTAGATGAAAGGTGAAGGAATTAAGCAAAAAAATAGATATATAAAACACAGAGACAAAGACAACAGTGTGATAACAGACAGAGGGAAAGGGAGGGAGGGTAGGTGGAAGTGGGCAAATGGGAGAAAATGGGGAGGAAAAGAGATTTTGCCTGGGACATGGGAAGGTAATGCAGGGTGCAAATTTTTTGTTCAGTTGTACACTTGAAGTATGGTTTTGCTAGCCAACATCACCCCACTATATTAAGGTGACCAGACGTCCCGCTTTTGGCGGGACAGTCCCGATTTTTGACAGTTTGTCCCGCGTCCCGAGGCGTTTTAAAAAAGTCCCGATTTTTGGAAAGAATGCACGACAAGCTAGGGAACGGCGAGAGAACGGGAAGGGAATATGCGGTTTTCGGCGGCCAAGCTGTCAGTGGTGTCTCGCTTTACCAATGTTAAAATATGGTCACCTTACCTATATTCAAGTTAAAAAATAATTTTGTACTAAATTATATTAGTATATTGCTTTTATTATACTTTCTATAAAATAGAGCTCCAAAGCACAAACTATTTCTGTATTTGTTAAATTATTACTGGTATTACAAGGCAAAATACAGAAATATAAGTAATTTAGAAAGTAACTGTGATGTCATAGATGCAAAGCACCATCTCAGATTCTGTGAAATCCTGACATCATAGTTTGAAGCAGAAATCTTTGCATTCTAAATCTAACTAACCTTCACATGTGACTTGATGTCTCCAAATCATTTCTAAATACTCAACCTAAAAAATACCACTAACTGCACTGTGTTACTGAGAGAAAGAAATAAGACTGTGTGTACAAGAAGCTCTCATCTCTGTGCTTAGCATAAGATAGTTCTGGCTATTATTGCTGTGCTGCTGCTGTTATTGAAGGGAAAGAATGTAGCAAGCACACCTAAAGGAATTAAACTTGAGCAATACGCTCACGGGTCTTTAAAGGTCTATCCAAAGAGTGAAATGAGACTACCAAAATAAAAAATAAAAATAAAAAAGCAAAATTTACAAAACCATATGAATGGGTTCTCCAAGGTCTAGTATACTTTACCACAATTTTTTTAAAAATCTAAGTTCTGTTCTGACTTGAGCATACAATGTCAAAGATTTCATATGCAAGACATTTACTACTTCATCTCTCAATATCCTGAAGACAGAATAAATCTTTTAATAAGAATTAACTAGGCGGCACTGCCAGGTAAGGGTGGGCACCCACTGCCAGGTAAGGGTGGGCACCCACCCTCGCTCCGCGCCAGCCCCTCCCTGTGGGCCCTGCGCCCCACGCCCTTCCCAGCCTCTGAAGCTGTGCCCAGCCCAGGGCACCTCCCCACCGGGTGCCCGCAACCTCACTCCCTAGGGCACCCTCCCTCCCTAGGGGCGCAAAAAAAACCAAAAATGATTAACTAATATATTAAGAAAGCTCTAAGAATGTTCATTAGCATTTTCTGTAAAAGTAAAAAAGTGGAAACAGCTTAATGACCATCAATAAAAAAAATACATGAAAAAATTAAGGAGCTATAAAGAGAATAAGAAGAATTTATATATACTAATATGGAATGATCTAAGTCATGACATCAAGCTAAAAAATGCATAAAACATATAAAATATGACTATGTTTAGACAAAAAATAACTTATGTTACATGTATACATATTTATGTACTTATATTCATACACAAAGAATTGAAAGTATGCAAGCAATGGTGACCTCTTGGTTTTATTCTGTATAATTCTGCTATTTGACTATTTCAGTGAGACTGTATTTATGTATTACTTGTGCAATTTATGACCCTCAAGGAAAGTTAGCCAATAAATACACTAGGCTAAGATAAAAATAAGTTTTAGAAAGCACTACAGTTTATAAAAGGATTTTATAATATTTTAAATAAATTTTCTAACCAATACCTAATTTGATCCCCACAATAAGCTTATTTTAAAAGTGAGAACACTCAAGTATTTATTAATTAACAATTAATAAGTACAGCGCCCAAATGGAAACTTGGTCTACTGACTCTAAATCCAGTGTTCTGGTCTTGAGGCTACAGTATCTCCATGCCCTGGAAACGCTAATACTTACACCATGGCTCTCAGTCTCTGCAGCGCTTCCTTTCACACAAAAGTTTCACATGAAAGTTCACAGTGCAAAGAAAAAAAGCACTAGAGAAGGAGTCAAAGACCTGGGTTCTAGTCTCTTTTTTTGTTTTTTTTTAATTTAAGCAGGAGAATATCAAGTTTTAATACATACACATGGGGAATTCATAAAGCATGAAAACCCCATAAAAATCCAGAAGATGGTGAGGCACTATTTGGGTATATGGCACATTGTTTAACAAAGGAGAAAGTGGGGAAGGGTTATTCAATTTCAGAAGTGAGACTATACTGTAGGTAGTTCAAGAACAGGCAATGAGACATGAGGGTGCAGGCCCATCTAAAGTCTTCTATTTACCAACCTTAATTCAAATTAGGCTAAGATGACATCCTAAGCTCTCCTTCCTGAAGCACGTTTCTCTGAATCTTTGTTCTTTCTGGGTTTTGTTTTTCAATAAACACCTTAAAATTAACACCAGAATCTTAGTTGTAGGTATTTGCTTTTCATCATTTTGAACATTTCTTGCCAATCCCTTCTGGTCTGCAAAGTTTCTGTTGAGAAATTGGCTGACAGTCTTATCAGAGCTTCCTTGTAGATAACTAACTGCTTTTCTCTTACTACTTTTAAGTTTCTCCCTTTGTTTTTAACCTTTTGCATTTTAATTATGATGTGTCTTTGGTGTGAGCCTCTTTGGGTTGTTAATCTATGCTTCCTTAATTTGTATGTCTATTTCCTTCACCAGGTTAGGCAAGTTTTCTGCCATTATTTTTTCAAATAGGTTTACAATTTCTTGCTCTCTTTCTTCTTCTCCTGGCACCCCCATGATTTGAATGTTGGTATTTTTGAAGTTGTCCCAGAGGGTCTTTATACTATCCTCATCTTTTTAGATTATTTTTGTTTTGTCTTGTTGTTCTGATTGGGTGTTTTTTGCTTCCTTATATTCCAAATCTCTGATTTGATATCCAGCTTCATCTACTCCACTCTTGATTCCCTATACTGTATTCGTCATTTCAGTTCATGTATTTTTTATTTCTGACAGGTTGTTTTTTATGGTTTTTATCTCCATTTTTATGTTTTCTATCTCTTTGTTGAAGTTCTCACTAAGTTCATCTACTCTTCCCCTAAGTTCCTTGACATCCTTATAACCAGTTTTTTGAACTCTGCATTTTGTTTAGCTCTTTTTCTGGAGTTTTGTTCTTTTCTTTCATTTGGAATATGTTTCTAGTCTTGACTAAATCACCACTAAGACTTCATGGTAAATCAAACTCTATGCCTATGATTTTCTGTGGCTGCACATCAGATTCCACAGTGATTTTTTTTTTAAATATTAATACCCAGACCTGACTTACAGAAATTAAGATGTAATTGGTGAGGTATTATCATGTTTATTAGAAACTCCCCAGGTTATTCTAAGGTGCAACTTGGTTAAGAGCACAACTTTAAGACTTAATGTACCTATCTGATCAAAATCCTATATAACAAAGAACTAATATGCTAATTAGGCCAAACAGCAGAATGACCTTCAGGATGAGGACGGGGCTGTGAGGCTGTGAGGGCCGAGCCCCTTGCACAAATTTCGTGGATCAGGCCTCTAGTAAGACACAAAAATCCTTTGTGCTAGGTAACTTTGCAGAGTTGAAATGAGGAATGAATATTATATAGAAAAACCTCTTATAAATAATACATGCTTTACAAATGTAAAGGAATTATTATGCATTAATTCAAACATGCACTATATCAGTTCTTCTAAGTGCCAGGCATGTGCTTAGGATAGAGAGAAAACGCATTGCCCTCAAGAAGCTGAGAAGCTATCACATCCTGAAACAACTACTGAACAGTGAAACCACAGCAGCAGCAGCACAAAGACAGTGATGACCAACCAGCCCTGGGACAAAGGTGCACAGAGGTGATGGTGAGAAGATACCTTAGAGAGGCCTGCACAGAGGAGACCCTTAGGCTAGATCTTGGCATTTACATCACACCCAGACAAGTACTGAGGAGAACCGAAAGTTCTCAGAGAGGTGTTGGAATCCTGGAGGTACCTGAGACCTTTTCAGAGATCTGTGAGGTTGAAACTATTTTAATAATAAAACTAAGACACATCCCAAATTAGAAATAACCCAAATTCCCTTCAACTGGTAAATAGACAAACTGTAGTATATTCTCACATTGGAATAAGACTCAGCAATAGAAAGGATCAAATTAGTGATACACACAACAGCATTGGGAATCTCAAATGCATTATGTTAAAGGAAAGAAGCCAGATTCAAAAGGCTGCAGATTGGATGATTCCATTTATGTGACATTTGGGCAAAAGCAAACTATAGGGTTAAAAAATAGGTTAGAGGATATGAGGCTAAGGGTAGAAGAACATTTTGGGGAAATGGAAATGTTCTATAACTTCTTTGTGGTTAAAACTTCATTGTGTTTGTCAAAACCAAGAGAAGAACTGCACACTAAAAAGTGTGGGTTTCACTTTATATGTTATACCTCAATAAATCTTAATGTTTAAAAATAACAACGTGCTACCTATCTGTTTCACTCTCATTTTCTCACAATTGTACCATGTTCCCCAGAAGCTGCATGACTGCGATGATGTCATCACTCTGCATATTCCCTTGGGTTTTTTTTAATTTTTATTTATTTATTTTAATTTATTTTATTTTTTCTACCACCATTTATCCCATCTATGCCCTCTTCCACCTCCACTCTCCCTACTCCTGCAATCACCACATTGTTGTCCACGTCCAAGAGTTCTCCCTTTTTTTTTCTTTTTTGTTCAATCCCTCCATCACCTCACCAATACCACCACCCACACCACCACCCTGAGTTGTCTGCCTGCTCTCTATCTGAGTCTGTCTCTATTTTGCTTGGTAGTTCAGTCTGTTCATTAAATTCCACATATGAGTGAAGTCATATGGTTCTTAACTTTCTCTGACTGGCTTATTTCATTTAGCACAATGCTCTACAGGTCCATCATGCTGTGTCAAAGGTTAAATTTTCTTCTTTTTTACAGCAAACCAGTATTCTATTGTGTAAATTTTTCTTGTTTTTTTAAAATATATATTTTATTGATTTTTTACAGAGAGGAAGGGAGAAGGATAGAGAGTTAGAAACATCGATGAGAGAGAAACATCTATCAGCTGCCTCCTGCACATCCCTTACTGGGGATGAGCCCACGACCAAGGTACATGCCCTTGACCAGAATCGAACCTGGGACCCTTCAGTCCGCAGGCCAACGCTCTATCCACTGAGCCAAACCCGTTAGAGCAATTTTTCTCCGTTTTAACTTCTAACACAGGCAATAGTGAAGAACATAATCAACCTAAGCAAAAGTTCTCTTGGGACCTCAACAATTTAAAATATAAAGGGATTCTGAGACCAAAAACTTTGAGAATCACTGCCATAGATAATGGGGAGGCCCTGAAATGTTCTAAGCAGAGAGTAGACCCAGCTTTATAAAGAGTGATGCAGGGAAATTAGTTAAGAAGTTACTGCAAAGCTCTGATTAAGGCTGACCTCAGGGTGCATGGGAAAGAAATTATGTCCACACATCATCTGTGTTGTGTTACAGTTCCTCTCCACTGTGCTGTCTTTGCTAGTGTGCTAATAATGCTTTCCGGACTAAATCCTGCTAACTGGCAATGTAGTTAGGAAACTAAACCTGCTATAAGAGGCATCCTACAATGCATTACTGATAAGTGACTTTTGGATTATTTGCTCAATTTCTAATCATTTAAAACTGAGTTTCACATATTTTAAAATTGGAAAGTTACCAGCCTAAAGAGGTATAGAAATTAATTTAGAAGTGACTCACTACCTTGAAGCAAATTAAGGAAATTAGGTAATTGCTTAAAAAGCCAATATATTACTTCTCTGAAATGTGCTTTCATTTGCATCCGGAAACACTATGACAATCCCAACTCAGCAAAATTTTTTCTGTACAATCAATGTGAGGGTTTTGGGGTTTTTTTCTTGAAAGAGAGAGAGAGTGTTTGTTTTTTGGTCTGCACAGTTCCCTTTCCTCCTGGAGAAAATTCATTTCTAAATTCTAGCCCTGTAAGTTGTAAATTATCTCAGGTACAGATTTTTTTCTCTAATCTTCTCATGCCCAGAATTATTATAAATACTTTGGGATGCCACAAAGGTAGAGAAATTAACCTTAAAACCATCCATGTCTTTTAAGTTCTAAATATATAGAAAATACACGAAAGGATGGATAGATAGATAGATAGATAGATAGATAGATAGATAGATAGATAGACAGACGATAGATCAATTAATCTGGGAAGAAATGGCAGATATTACAAGGAAGGATGATTTCCTTCCCCTAAAAGAAACAAAAACTTACAGTTTTACAAGCCACTTTAATGGATATGAATATGTTTTAACTGCCACCACATACAGCTTCTCTAAATATTCCATGTAGCCAACCCCACTGACACCTCTTAGGGAATCCTGAACCGGTAAAAACCTGTCTGGAAAATTCAATGTGCCACCTATACATGTGAAAGGGGGTAAGGGTAACTCTAGACTTCTGCTAAAGTAGCTGTGTATTGTTAATATAAAGAAAATTAGATCCTTACCTGAAAGTATAGTTCTTTTGATCTACCTCTGACATAAAAATCTTGGAAATTAGGTTACAGTCAGTACTACAGGAGATTCCAATGTGAAACTGAACCTGTGGATTGAAAAGAGGAAAATAATTAATTTGAAATGCATGCCCAATGAAGATAAAAACATCAATTTGATCAAAGATGAAATTTCCTACACTTGTTGAAGCCAAATGGTTTCTGCAGGAAACCTGTTTTCTGTGACTCAAATCCAAAAGGGAAAATGTGGGTGGCTCTTCCTGTCTTACCACCAAGAGTCAGCCAATTGGCTGATGAAGTTTTCACACAAGGAAAGCTCAAACTCTAGCCTTCCATCTGCTCCAGTACTGCCATATCTTAACGAAATGAAAGAGGAATAAAAGCTTTCTTCAGCTTCACAGTAAGTCTTTAATGGAATACCTTGGCTTATTCTATCTGAGCAAAGTGCCAAGTTCTTCAAAACTTCAAATCCAGACGATGTGAAAAATGAGAGCAAAATCACAAAATAATCCAGGAACTAGAGAACTATCTGACTTTGGAGCTATGATTTATGAAAAATGACAAGTGAATCTCTCCTGGGTGCTAGGTGACAATAGCAGCGTAACTGTGGAGCAGGGGCTTCCAGCCCACCCATCTTACCCAGACTGCACTTCTTCCTCACCCAAAGTCACTCACCATTTGCCAAGACGTGCCTTCCAACACATACCATATATGAACTACTAAACACAACTCTGCCAGGCTGGGGTAAGAATTCAATAATTCAATAGGGTATTTCTGCATCTCCACCTAGAGCTAGTAAACTGGCTGGTGTGATACAGACTTAACTGAAAACACACAACAGTATGCACGCCTTCCAGGAGAAAAAGAGCACGGGTATGTGATACTAGCATGCTAAAACAACCATGTATATTAAGTCCTCAATTAACGTCGCCAACAGGTTCTGCAGCTTTAAGTGAAATGACATATAATACGACCAATTTTGCCACAAATAAAATTTAAGTTTCTAGGCATCTCATCAATATTATGAGACATTATTAGAGGACCTGCTGTACACACATCTGCCAAAGGCCTCCTAAAATTTACACCTACAATCAACAAAATAATTTGCAAGCACAAGGCAATAAAAACTCAGATGGCTATTTCCAATAGTAATACTGGGACTTCAAGTGGCAAACTGCTCAGGGTTAGCAACTGTTCATCACCTAAAGATTGCAGGCCCAATATGAAAATTCCTCATGTCTTAGAGGTTGTCTCAAAATGCTAAGGGTCTCATATAAAAGGACCTTTTGTGTGCCCCCAGGGACTGCTCAGCAAGTTCTCGCCTGGTTCCTCTGGTAGTCACACAGGAAACTCACTGACCGACAAGCACAAGGGGTGCTGGCTCCCAAAATATTCATCTCCGGGCAACTGTTTTGTGTGGAGACAATGAAACCTGAAATAATGCACAACTGTTTGTATGTTTAAATTTTAGAAAATATGTGGATGGAAGCACTAAGCAAATCACGAACAAATACAGGTCATAAGCTTTTAGAGTTGGAACAGACCTCACTATCACATTTAACACAGTAAAACTCTCATTTTACAAGCAATATTAAGTCAGGATCTCCTGACTGCCAGTTTAGTGTTCTTCCTATGACACCCTGCTCTCTAACCAATTGTGGAAGCAGTATTTTGAAGCATATAAAAATAAAGTCATAAACTGGTCACATGGTAAGTCACACTTAACCATGTATTACGAAAGAAACAATTTACATAAAAGATTACAAAATAAGAACCTTTACAGTAAGCATGTCAAATTCACGGCCCGCAGGCCACATATGGCCAACAATGAGTCTTTTGGTGGCCCAGCCAATATAATGGCATGTAAGAAAAGTTTTAATAAAAATTTCATAACTTAATTTTTACAATATCCTGTTATACATAAACTATATATATATAAAAGCCTAATATGCAAATCAACCGAACGTCAGAACAACCGGTCGCTATGACATGCACTGACCACCAGGGAACAGACAATCAACGCAGGAGCTGCCCCTGGTGGTCAGAGCACTTGCACAGGGGGAGTGCCACTCCATAGAAGTCAGGCTCATGGCTGGCAAGTGCAGTGGCAGCAGCAGGGGCCTCTCCCACCTCGGCAGCAGTGCTAAAGATGTCCAACTGCCTCAGGCCTAAGCCAACAGTCGGACATCCCCCAAGGGCTCCCAGACTGCGAGAGGGCACAGGCTGGGCTGAGGGACCCCTCCGAGTGCACAAATTTCATGCACTGGGCCTCTAGTTATTAATAACAAACTACAACATTTGCTAATGACTGATTACTATAATCGTGTTGCATTCATTTCCCTTACGTGCCTTACACGCAGGCACACCATTTCTCTCCACTAATACTAGCAGCGAATATTTTAGCAGCGGCTGCCATGTCAT
The DNA here is from genome assembly GCA_004026665.1 of Murina feae. NCBI lineage: Eukaryota > Metazoa > Chordata > Mammalia > Chiroptera > Vespertilionidae > Murina > Murina feae. The sequence goes on from PVJC01022590.1 coordinate 11,114, forward strand.
TAATCTTATGGCATGGTATACACAACAGGAAATATTTCACTTTCATAGAACAAGAAAAATAGGTTTATTTGTGTTATGCTTATTAATTTGTACAGTTATTCAGTGTCTGGTAAGTTAATGTTCAAGAAAAATTTTTAATTTTTATTAAAATGTTCTATTATTTAATATTAACACCAAAACAGATCAAGTAGATTTATTTCCCTGCTGTAATTTTCTTTAAAACTCTGATTTTTTTTAACAGTTCTAAGACAACCTAAGGTGATCTTTCATTCTGTTCATGTCCTTAAGTTCCAAATGACAATTCCTCCAATTAACACATTTTTTGCAAAGAAACAAAACAAAAACTACGACATGCTAATACACATAAAAAGAAAAGTCCATAAATAATTCGTATAAGATGAAATATCTGCATAAACTTAGAAAAATTTTTTAAGCTCTGGCTGGTTTGACTCAGTGGATAGAGCATCAGCCTGCAGACTGAAGGGTCCCAAATTCGATTCTGGTCAAGGGCATAGCCACAGGTTGCGTGCTCGATCCCCAGTGGGAAGTATGCAGGAGGCAGAGATCAATGATTCTCTCTCATCATTGATGTTTCTATCTCTCTCCTTCCTTATCCCTTCCTCTCTGAAATCAATAAAACTATATTTTTAAAAAATTTTTAAGCTAAAACATAAATCTCTTCACAAATTTATAATTGTTCCCTGGATTATGTCCAAAGACAGTGTATTACACATCTCTCCTAATAAGGATACTTCATTGAAAATTTGTGATAAAAATTAGTACCAATTCTTCCATGAATCAATTGTATGATATTAGACAAATCATTTAAGCTTTGGGCTTAACATCTTCCTAAGACATTAAGTATCATCTTTATTTCCCTTGAATTCTAAAAGCCAAATATATCTTTAAATAATAATGTTAGTCTTTATAAACTAAGTATACCCTAGACCTTACTAGGAGATGACCACCAGCTTCACTAAATGAACATTTTAAGATATTGTATATTCTAATTTAATGAACTGTGCCTCCTTGTCTCAAGTCTCAGCTTTTCCAACAAAGGTTCAAAATGTACTTTCACATCTGGACGATTCTGCAGAAACCTTTTCCACTCCACAGAGACCTCGGTTCCTCTCTCTTCCCTCCCCATTGCCTCAGTATCTCATACTCCTAAACCTATTTGGTTTTGTCACAAAGTTGAAAATGAAAATAATAAAGTAAATAAACGGGAAAAAATAAAATGAAAACCTAAGTCATTTGTTTAAAACCAGCTGCTGTCCAAGTCTATATATGAAAAAGACTGTGTGTTTTTATCAGTTAGTAATCTAGATTTTAATAGCTAAAGAATGTGTTCCACTGATGATATCTGAAAATCTTATGATTTTTTTCATTTGAATCCTAGTTCATTGCTTTATTGCCAAAAAAGGCAAGGAGATTTCAGAATACTGTATATAACACTACTTATTTTCTTTACATTCCAACTGATGATTCTGCCATCCTCAATGAGTTCATGACTTAAATAATCCCTAGGGTTAGAATCTGTCTTTTTAATAATAGGAATCCTAAAGAATATCTGCTTTTGCCAAGTTCATTCATTCAACATATACGTATTGAATATCTACTATAGGGCTGGGATTATTTATTCTTCATGCCAAGGATACACAAACTGAGAAAAATCTGCCTTTATGAAGCTAACAGTCTAGAAGAGACACCATAAGCAATCAACATAATATACAAACCATATGCTACATAATGTTGGAAGGGGTATGTGCTATTAAAAAGAAAAAGGCCAGAATGGCAGAATAAAGGGGTTTGGAATGAATGGAGTAAAGGTGAATTGCAATCTTATATAGACTATGTCAGGTACAACGCACTGCAAAGGCAGCTCTGAGCAAAGACTTGGAGGTGACAAATGAGACAGACCGAAGTTTCCTAGTAATTTTGACCTTATACTAAATATGCAAGTAATGACGAATGCCTTATCCAGAGTTGTATATGAGCAAATTTATGAACAGCCCAGAAGAATAAACAGAAGAGAGCTGTTTATAAACACCCTCATTTTTGTAGTTTTGTGTACCAAGTGAAACTTACATCTTCAATTAGATGTCCCCCGTCCCCGCGCCACACCCCAACTGTGGTTTTGAACAAAAGTCATACTTCAGTGATTCATTTTCCTTAAAACTCAAAATAAATTTCCAAGTATTCAGTGAACATATACAAGCACACCAATGTCATCCAACCAGCATCAGCCCCCCGGAGACAACCCGACTACTTACATCAGGACTTAAATATCAAGATGGGAACCCAAGAGGCTGTGGCTGAGGGGAAGTCTCTGCTTTCCTAGAGGGCTTCGTGGGAAAAGGCCCTGCCACCTTGTCTAATCCTGAGCAAATCACTTCACGCCCTGGGCTTAAGTTTCCCTCAGCTACAAAATCAGGGAACTGGGCCACGTGATATCCAGTTTTCCCCCCAAGAGTAATTTTGAACAAAATTCTTACTCTGTGATTCATTTTCCTTAAAACTCAAGAACAAATTTCCAAGTATTCGCTTGATACATAAAAATTTTATTATTTCAAATAGGTGCTATAATGGCCATCTGTTATTCAAGAGGCCCATAATCTTTGGCCCATTCTCCAAGTAGAATTTAAAAATGAAAACAAATAAATAAATTAGGGATGGAAGGATTAGAACAGGGAGACTTATGAGTTATGTTCTGCCAACCAGACATACCACAGAGGACTCCTTAAGAATGGAGTTACCATTTGGAGCATCCCCACCCAGGCAGGGGTAGCAGCTCCTCAGAGAGCCAGTTCCACAGTGAAGCACGGGCCCCCACAGTGCAGAACTGATCGCCACAGAGCATCACTGGCCCCCACAGTACAGAAGTGGCCCCCACAGTGCACACTGGCCCCCCTCAGTACAGTCCTGGTCCCTACAATGCAGCACTGGTCCCCCCACAGTGCACAACTGGCCCCCACAGTGCAGCACTGGTCCCCCCACAGGCCAGCACTGGTCCCCCCACAGTGCAGCCCTGGTCCCACAGTGCAGAACTGGCCCCCACAGAGCAGAACTGGCAACTATTTCCAGAAACTCAACCTACAGTCTCTTCCTTCAGCCCTCCTAATGATTGCTAAGCTACCTATCCCCTTCAATAAGTCCCGTTGTGCTTACTCTTTCTAGATGAGATCTTAGTATCTGTAACTAAAAACCCTGATGGATTCACCAAGCACATATTCCTTTCATTGTTTCACATACAAGAGCTGAGACTGAAAGAAACGAGTGACACACAGAACATTCTGCTATAAGTCAAGAGTTCTTTGTTTCGAGCCAGGGCTCAAGTCCACAATCAACACTCACAACCTTTCCTTATATGTACTTTCTCATAAATTTCATCACCTCTGCCATGCACGGAGAAGAAAATGATTTTTACCTAACTAATTTTCTATCAATAAAGAGTCTGATGACAGTAACTTGGCAAGATATTTGAGAACAGAATACAATAAACATCCTTTTTTTACCAGCTCGAGTTTGTGGAGAATCCTGCAGTGTTAGGTAGCACAGAACCTTCCCAAGCTGCAGACAAGGTGATCTAATGCTGTGTTTGAATGCCAGAATGATCGGCGCTCTGTGCCAAGGCACAACTTAATTCACAAAGCAGCGATGAACTTTTCACTTATTTTCTCCCATCCCTCAGGGCAAGACAGTCAAGTTAAAACCACAGACACATCAGGTAACTAAAATATGACACTATTATCTAATGCCAAAAGCAGCCTGGAAATGCTGAGAAGTGAGTATGCATGCTAAAGTTCTGCTCTTGGTAGAAAGACAGTAAGTCCCATAAAACCAGTTGGCAAGGGTGGGAAAGTTGTTAGCAACACCATTCTTTAACGTGGTCACAGAGTTTTACAAAGGATATTTGATATCTTTGAGTAATCAAATCACTCAGTATAAAACTGCACAAAAAATTTCCCAGGTAATACTCAAAGGCAACACTTTCACATAAGAGATCACTTACACACTTCTGAGGCTTTCTAATAACACCGGTTCTCACTGAGAAGGCGCCTCAATGCTCTGCCGAATAGAAGATGGTATTCAATTCAAAGGAAAGCACCAGTACACCTCAACGGAGATTCAAGACAAGTCTGCTTGTTCGTGCCAACCGAGCTCTGGGTCACGGACACTCATCTCCGCCTTTGTTACTACAGTACCACTTCCCTCCTCCTGCTGCCATGGCTTTTTTTTTACCAAATACTTTGCAGTGCACTTAGCTTTAACATTGGGGGCGGGGGCGGAGGTGGGTGGTATACCCGAAAGTTAAAAACGTGGCTATAGCCCTAACCGGGCTGGGTGGACAGGGCGTCGGCCTGCAGACTGAAGGGTCCCAGGTTCAATTCCGGTCAAGGGCATGTACCTTGGTTGCGGGCACATCCCCAGTAGGAGGTGTGCAGGAGGGAGGCAGCTGATCGATGTTTCTCTCTCATCAATGTTTCTAACTCTATCCCTCTCCCTTCCTCTGTGTAAAAAAATCAATAAAAAAAAATTAAAAAAAACAAACAAAACATAGCTGTATTTGTCCTAAGGACAAGGCAAATCAATTTGCAAAAGGAAACTGGGAGCGTGGCTACTTCAACCCAAAATTTTAGAAACAATAATTTCTTAGAGCCCAATAGCAAAAAAGAAACTAAGATGATATCAGCCTTACTATGATTGCACGTGTACCATATGTGCTCTTAAGAGGCATCTGGCTCTCTCTTTTTTTAAGAGACGAAGTATTTCTGGGCTAGAAATTTCATGTGGCCTACTCTGACCATGTTTTTTATGGTTTCTCATACTGCAAGTTTCAGAAGAGATATGATGCTCATGTATTAATAGTATCAAAATCAAAGAATATATACATAATGCTACAGATCAGTGATTCCCACAGCTGGTCTGCAAAGCAATATCAGCATCTGTGGGTCTTCAGAGAAATAAGAAAAAAAGAAAAAAACACTTGTTCATAGTATTTTAGAAAGCTAAATTTATCCAATTTAAAGGGTTACATTTTTTTTCTGAGGTTATGTCCTTCCCATTTTTTTCATTTATTTTATTATTTTGGTATTCAAATGGCCTTTCTTTATAAAATGTTGAAAAACTATTTTAATTACATGCATACAATGCAAAGGTTTGGCTATCATTAACTCCAGATCTTCTTTGCCTTTCCTGTCTCCCACATCCCAGCTTCCCCCCACCTAACGCCACTCTTGACTCCTCCTGTTCACAGCACTTCCCGGCCGTAAGCATAACCTGGCAGCCTTACTCTCAAAACGTGTCCACATTCAACCACTCTCACCATTACAGTGAAGATCTAGAACATTTCCATTACTCAAAAAGTGGAATCAAGTGGCCGGTAAACTTGAAAAGGTGCTCAGTTGCATTAGTCTTCAGGGAAATGCAAAGTGAAGCAGCAATGGGATATTTCTACAAACCTGCCGTAACAGCTGAAGTCAAATGGCAGGCAATGCCAAGTATTGCCAAGAATGTGGAGCTGTCCTATATTGCTGATGGCTATTTGGAAAACTGTTTCTCAGTGTCTACTAAAGTGAACAGACACACACTGCATGGCCTGGCAAGTCCACTCCTAATGATAGCCCCTGTAGATGTCTTCACCAGAAAGACGTACACAGGGATGTTCATGGCAGCACTAACCACCAGTCGAAGACAAGGAAATAACTGTGGTATCGTCATACCTTAGAATGCTCTATAGCATCAAAAATAAATCAGCTGCAAATGCGTGCAAGAACATGAATGAACCTCACAAACATAATGTTGAGGGAAAGAAGCTAGAAACGAATATATTATGCATGATCACGTTAATATAAAGTTCACAAAATGACCCAAAATACTCAGCTATCCTGTGAGTAGTTGAGGTGTAATGCTCTGACTGGAAGGTAGGAACCAGGCCTTCTGAGGGGCTAGCAATGCCTGTTTCTTAATCTGAGTCTGATTATACAATGTAGTCACTTTGTGAAAATTTATCCCTGTATCTGTGCTTTCTGCACTTTTCTATATGTTTGTAAAAACTAATGTATGGTGTTAGAAGTCAAAGAGTGGTTAGTTCTGAGGGAAAAGGAGGGCTAGTGATCACAAAGAGACAACTGAGAGCTTCTGAGGGGCTGGGAATGTTCTTTTTTTTAAATATGTTTTATTGATTTTTTTTTTTTACAGAGAGGAAGGAAGAGGGGTAGAGAGTTAGAAACACGGATGAGATAGAAACATCGATCAGCTGCCTCCTGCACACCTCCTACTGGGGATGTGCCCGCAACCAAGGTACATGTCCTTGACCAGAATCAAACCTGGGACCCTTCAGTCCGCAGGCAGATGCTCTGTCCACTGAGCCAAACCGGTTAGGGCAATGTTCTCTTTCTTGATCCTGCATGGTATGGACATGTGTATTCATTTCCTGATCATTTATTAAGCTGTATATTTACGATCTGTGCATTTGATGTGTATTATAATTTTAAAGTTTTTTTAAAAATAACTGTGGTAATTTCACATTTTTTCCTATCAGCTATAGATCATCCTAGGAATAACCTCAATAAACATTTGTAGCCACAGCATACTCTTCTATTCCCATGCTTATTACGTGCCCTTTTCTCTTTTGTGCACCACTTAAAATCTGGCTTCCTAAGAAAGTAAAGAATGCCTTGGTCTGGTAGCTCAGTTTGATGGAGTGTCCCGTACACCAAATGGAGGCAGGTTCAATCCCCAGTCAGGGCGCATATTGATCAGTGTTTCTCTCTCTCTCTCTCTCTCTCTCTCTCTCTCTCTCTCTCTCTTCTCTTTGTCTCTTCTTTCTCTCTTTCTAAAAATCAATGAAAACATATTCTAGGGTGAAGATTTTAAAAAAAAAAGGAAATGTCAACACACAGAATGGGAGCAAATGTTTGCAAATCACTTATCTGATAAAAGATTTGTAACTCAGTAATAAAAAGACAATGTTTTAATAAGAAGAGGCTCTGAATAGACATTTCTCCAAAAAAAATATATAAATAACCGATAAACAATGAAAAGAGGCTCAACATCATTAGTCATTAAGGAAATGCAAATCAGCAGATGTGAGGGAGGTTGCTGGGAAGGAAGAAAAAGGGGAAGAGATTAAGATGTGCAAATTGCCAGTTATAAAATCAGTCAAGGGGAAATAAAGTACCACATAGGGATTATGGTCAATAATATTATAAGAACCATGTATGGTGTTAGATGGGAAGTAGATCACTTCATAAGTTATATAAATGTCTAATCACTATATTGTACACCTGAACTAATATAATATGTCAACTGTAACTTAGAATAAAGAAATAATTTATTTTAAAATTTATTTTTTAAAAAGGAAATGAAATCAAATGAAATACCACAATGAGATACTGCTTCACACCTGTGAGGATATCTAAAAGAAAAGGCCAGCTCAGCAACAAGTGTTGGGAAGGATGTGGACGAACTAAAAGCTTCATACACTGCTAGTGGGGATGTGAAAGGGGACTGCTACTTTGGAAAACAGTCTGGCAGTTTACCAAAAGGTTAAACATAGCCCTAATCGGTTAGGATCAGTCGATAGAGCGTCGGCCTGCGCACTCAAGGGTCCCAGGTTCGATTCCAGTCAAGGGCATGTACCTTGGTTGCGGGCACATCCCCCGTAGGAGGTGTGCAGAAGGGAGGCAGCTGATCGATGTTTCTCTCTCATCGATATTTCTAACTCTCTATCCCTCTCCCTTCCTCTCTGTAAAAATTAAATAAAATATATTAAAAAATTTTTAAAAGGTTAAACATAGCCCTAACTAGTTAGGCTCAGTGGATAGAGCCTCAGCCTACGGACTGAAGGGTCCCAGGTTCGATTCTGGTTAAGGGCATGTATCTTGGTTGCAGGCACATCCCCAGTTGGGGGTGTGAAGGAGGCAACCGACCGATGTTTCTCTCTCATCGATGTTTCTAACTCTCTATCCCTCTCCCTTTCTGTTAAAAAAAAAAATCAATAAAATATATTTTTTTTAAAAAAGGTTAAACATAGAGTTACTACGTAAGCTAGCAATTCCACTCATAGATATATTCCCAAGAGAAATGAAACACATGCACACAAAAACTTACACATGAATAGAGGCATTATTCTTAATACCCAAAAAGTGAAAACAATCCAAATGTCCATCTAAATGTCCTAAGTGACTTTATAAAACGTTATATATCCAGACAATGGAATATTACTCAGCAGTAAGAATGAAGAACTGATAGGTGCCCACAAAAGACCACATATTACATGATTCCATTTACATGAAACACCCAAAATAGGCAAATTTATAGAGACAGGAAGTACATTAGTGGTTGCTTAAGTCTGAGGGGAAAGGGAGGGGAAGTGAGAGCTAACAGACATGGGTTTCTTCCCGAGGTGATGAGGATGTTCTAAAACTGACTGTGGTGATAGCTGTACATGGCTGTGCATGCACTAAAAACCATGGAACTTTGTACATTTTAAATGGGCTAATTCTATGGCATGTGAATTATATTTCAATAAAGCTACTTTTTAAAAATATGGCTTCTGCAATGGCCCTAAACAGCAGGGCTGCCTTCTTCAGAAGCGAGCCCCATTTTTGCTCATTAGTGTGATTAGAATCCTACAGTCACAACTTTTGTTTCTTAAAGTTTTCCATACATCTAAATGAAATCATATTCCTTTTCATAGTTCTGCTGGCCTTGGAGGTACAATGCATTTTCTCTGAACTTTGTGAAATCTCTTTCTAAAATTCTAGGCCCTAAGACTCTCTTCCATCATGAAGAAACTCCAAGATGAAACAGCCACTTTCACCCAAATTCTCAGCATGAACCAGTCACAATTTCCACTTTCTACTTTCTAAAACTGGAATTACCAATAAGCCAGATGTCTTCATTTACAGGGTTGTGACTTCCACAAATACATAGGGAGTTGAAACGCACCACTGACAAACTACCTTATTCCTGCACCAGCTTTGAACTTACACACATTTATTCAGGGATGCGTTCAAGATTAGGTTGCGGCAATACAAAGTTACAAAAGACACAGCCCTGGCCTTCAAAGTCTAATGGAAGAAGCAAATGCAGAAAAATAATTTTAATACAATTTGGCAAAGCTCCCCCAGCTTCCCTCTACCTTAGTATTTAAAAAGTAAATTGTAATTTTCTCTTACTCATCTGTCAACTTGGTTGCTCTCATGAGGATGGATGGTCTCTTTGGGTCTTAAGACTAACAGTGCCCCAAACATAGGAGAGCTTTCAACAAACTGAGGCTTGAACTATGTGTGAATGAAAAAGCACGTGTGCCAGGAGAACGAAGTATCTCCCACAGAAGTACCCATCCTGCCCCCTAAAGCTCTGCTCACTGTTACAAACCCCAGCCACACCGGGTCATAGGACAGTTCTTGCTGAGGCTGGCAGGCAGCAAATTAAAACAGGAAAATACCCAAATTGATTCTTCCCTCTTCTCCCTTCCCTCTTCCCATCTTAGCTCTTGGCTTTCCTAGCCCTAGCCTTCCCCCATCAGACCCCCAGGGAAAATATTAAGGATGACCTCACAAAGACGGCTACCCCAGAAATGGGATTTTCCTATATATGCAGATGAACCTTATTTTACAAATCCAAGAACCCACCAGTATAACCCAAAGGGAGTTTATCTCTCAGTCAGGGTCTTTAAAAATCCAAGGGAAGAGAATAGGAAAAGAGAGGAGCTGGGAGGCTTGTAAGAAGGAAGAATGGGTAGTTGACAGCTATTGTGTGTGTGCTGCCATACAACTAACATCCTAAGAGCTCCCATCTACTGGCACTGTATCCAAACTGTGAGAAGGGCGCTATGTGCATTGTGTCATTTCATGATGACAATAACCTTGTGAGTTAAGCATCATCACTGTCCCTGTCTTAAAAACTAAGACAACCCTAGCCGGTTTGGCTCAGTGGATAGAGCGTCAGCCTGTGGACCAAAGGGTCCTGGGTTCGATTCCTGTTGAGGGCATGTACCTGGGTTGGGTTGCTGGCTCCTCCCAGGCCCACACCCTAGTAAGGGCCTGTGCAGGAGGCAAATCAATCAATGTGTTTCTCTCACATTGATATTTCTCTCTTTTCCTCTCTTTCACTCTTTTTAAAAATCAATGGGAAAATATCCTCAGGTAAGAATAAAAATGAATAAAAATATAATAAATAAGACAGAAATTAAGGAATTACCCGAGGTCCCACTGGTAGGATGGAACCCAGGTCTCTGGTTCCAAAGCCTGCCAATTACTGTGTAACCCAGACAAGCAACTTAGCCTCTGAATCCATTTTCTAACTTTAAACTAGAAAAATGAGGAAAATCACCGTGGCCAGGGTAGCTCAGTTAGTTAGAGTGTCATCCCAATATGCTAAGGTCATGGGTTTGATCCCTGGTCAGGGCACATATAAGAATCAGCCAATGAATACATAAATATGTGGAACAAATCACTGTTTCTTTCTCTCTCTTCCCCTCTTCTCTCCTTTTCCCCCTCCCTCCCCCCTCTCTCTCGCTCGCTCTCTCAAAATAAAAAATAATAATAATAAATGAAAGAAATATGAGGAAAATCCCTTCCTCAAATGCTATGAAAATAATATGAGACAATATATCAAAATAAACAGTGCTAGTACCTAACAGACTCTCAAAAATAAAATTCTTTCTTTTCTTGCTTCTCCTGCTATGAAGTCTCTTAGCCTTAGCCCATGGTCATGCAGTGGACACACTGTAATTTGTAAATCATCTCTCACATCCTGTCCTAAAGGGCAGGCTCTGTCTTATGCATCTAGAATAGATTAAAACAAAATTAATGTTTGAGAAAGCATTTGGAATGCCAACTACCATTTTACAAAGTTTTAGGACACAACACACTTGTAATTCGGGAACTATTCACACAGAGAAATCTAAGGTCAACACTGCTGCTGGGGTTTTTCTCCAAAGTTTTCTTTCTGAGAAATCCCAGAAACCTTCCCTCAGGCTGCTGTGTTTGATGTCATAGTCCCCCAAAGAGCAAACACTGCTGTTTTTCCAGGGGCCTCATGCCTTCTCCTCAACAAATTCCACCTTAAAGCCCTTTTTATTGGACAGACCTCTATGATTTGCTTATTCTTAGAAACCATTTTTAAAAGACAGGAAACATGAAAAAACAATGGTGATGGTATTACTTGGGTGGTAGAAGGATGGATGACTTTTTTCTTCTTCAGACTTTCTTATATCGTCCAAACTTTCCACAAAGCCTTATGCAATGTGTTCATAATATAATCTAATAAAAGAGTGATATGCAAATTGACCCTCACTCTGTTACACCTAAGCCACGCCCACCAGCCAATCAGAGCAGCTGTATGCAAATTAACCCAGCCAAGATGACGGCCAGCAGCCACAAAGCTAGAGCAAACAGGAGGCTTCCGTTGCCTGCCTAGGCCAGCTGGGCCTCTGCTCAAGTCAACAAAGTTTCAATTATAGAAGCCACAGAGCTGAAGCAAACAGGAGACTTTGTTGCCTGCCTAGGCCTTCGCTCAAGGCAACAAAGTTTCAATTATAGAAGATAAATAAACCCCAGAAACCTGATTCCAGCCAGCCTCGCTGGGATGTTGGGTCAATGGGAGCTGTGGGTGGCCTGAAAACGGCCCTCATCTCCTCACCCAGGCTGCCCAGGCACCCCATTAGGGACCCAAAACCTGAAGGGGATGTGGGCAGCCTGAAAATAGCCCTCAGCCCCTCACCTAGGCTGGCCACATCCCCATGGGGTGAGGGTTCCCACTGGGGGACTTGGCCAGCCTGCAAACAGCCATCAGCCCCTCACCCAGGCTGGCCAGGCACGCCAGCAGGTGGACATCCCCCGAGGGGTCCCAGACTGTGAGAGAGCACAGGCCGGGCTGAGGGACCCCCCCCCCCCAATGCACAAATTTTTGTGCACTGGACCCCTAGTAATAATAATAAAAAAGTAGAACATACATTTAAATTTCATTCATCTCCTGTTGGACATGTTTTCCTCAATTCTTCCCAAGTTCCCTGGAGAGCTAGAAGCATCTTGAGAACTGCTAAACTTTCTGCACAGCACTCAACACAGTCCCTCATCCACAGCAGATGCCTGGCACAAAACCGCTCAATAAGTCTTTGCTGGTGAATGATGAATATGCAGGTAATACTTAGAAACAGACTTTGCCAACGGATGGTGGGTGGACCAAGGTGAAAATGTGGCATGCCCTTAATGTACTTAGATTATTGCAATTATATATCATTATTAAAAAGGGAGCTTTAAAACAATCAAAGCAGTTAAACATGAAAGACTGCAACCTGAAAACAAGGTGAACCGCTCAAGGTGATTTATTGCTGCAGTGGTCAGCCAAGGACAGGCCAGTGAACAGGCCTAAAGTCCTTGCGCATCTTGCTATAATGAGGGCACCCAGAACTGAATTCCTTAAATAGCCTCTTAGCTCTCTGCCCCATTTAGAAGGCACATCATGGCACAGGTCAGCCACCAAAACTTAACAATACTCTTACAGATTAGTATTTGTTCTTAAGATTAAATAATAAGCCTAAATCCTACAGCAAACGGGGGATTAAGATAAAACCACCCCAGCCATGTTATTACGCCACCAACAATCTTTATCTAATAAACCAAACCAGAAAATCTTGAGGATTTATTTAACAGGAAAGAGAAATCTCAAATATTTGGTTTGCAGAAATGACCTACACACAAAGTTTAAAGAAGGGTACGATAAATTCAATAAATCTATAAGGCCCACAATTCAATAGAAAAGTTAAGGTAGTAAAAAATGTTCTTTTTCACCATGATCTAAGTTAACTAAGTTAACTTTTACTAGTGACTTTGATACCATTGTAATTAGCTAGTTATTAAGAACTAGAGGCCCAGTGCACATGAAATTCATGCCCTGGGGGGTAGGGAGGAGAGTCCCCCTCAGCCCAGCCTGCACCTTCTCGTAGTCCAGAACTCTTCAGGGGATGTCCAACTGCCAGCTTAGGCCCAGTCCACCTGTTTACTGCTCCTTACTGCTTGGCTCACTGCACCTTAGAGCTGCTGCGAAGGCAGAAGAGGCTCCCGCCACAGCCACTGTGCTCGCCAACTGTGATCCCAACTTCTGCCTGAGCAGTGCTCTCCCTGTGGGAGCGCACTGACCACTAGGGGGCAGCTCCTGCATTGAGCATTTGCCCCCTGGTGGTCAGTGTGCATCATAGCAACTCGTCATTCGGCCAGTCATTCCACCAGTTGTTCCGCCAGTCGTTCAGCTGCTCAGTCCATTTGCATATTAGGCTTTTATTATACAGCTTAGGAAAGGAGCAAGGGAGGAAGCCAGATATTATAGGCATGTTATTTGGGCAACTTCATCAGGAAGCTGCAATTTCATATTCCCCAGGTAACCACCAGCTCATTCCCCACAGATCACTGGGGTAAGGAGTCCAACAAAGGAGATAGATACATGCCCAGTGAAGTTGGGGTGACTACGGAAGGTGTTTTTCACAGGCTTGCATTAGTTCCACTCAGTCTGGTCAATGATCTCTGGGCCAAAATGAGTAGAACCAATGTAAGCCCATGAAAATTTGGGGATATATAATCCCCCAAAGGAGTTCACACTCTTGGCTCATGGGGCTGTCTTGTTCCTGTTCCTTTGCTCTTCCTCATGTTCTCTCCAAGCCATGTGGCCATGCGGACCCCTCATGCAATGAACTGATGGGCTGTAAATGGGAACACAAACTAAACTAGCCTGATGCTGGATTGGACCTGGCTCTAGCATGAGTGACAACTCTGGATACTGACTCTGATTCTAGCTCTGCTAAAGTCACAGCTACACTTCTTCTTTGGGGGGGCAAAGGCCAATGGGACCTTGGAAACTCAGTGGTTTGAGTCCAATGGAATAAAGCTTTCTACAATATTGGATACTCCATGTGAGTCTCAAAAAATTCTTTTTCTGGGGATATCACAAGAAGCTCATAGCAGGGATAAGGATCTCTCCACACCTATAAAAACTTTAATTCTGTTTGACGAATTCAGTGCTTCCTGGAAACACAATTGATTGCCAAGATTGAGCTTACATCTGTTTTTGTAATTTTAACTTCAGTTCATTAACTTCTTTTTCTTTAATATATTTTATTGATTTTTCACAGAAAGGAAGAGAACGGGATAGAGAGTCAGAAACATCGATGAGAGAGAAACATTGATCAGCTGCCTCCTGCACACCCCCCACTGGGGATGTGCCCACAACCAAGGCACATGCCCTTGACCGGAATCGAACCTGGGACCCTTGAGTCTGCAGGCCAACGCTTTATCCTAACTTCTCTTTAAAAACCTATATATTTCTAATATGCTTCCAGACTCTTAAGATACTTATTTCAAAATAGAGCAGATGCAGATTTCATGACAGCATGATCATATTAGGGCCATAGCTAGAAGTCAATGATAAGATGACTTCACCACAGAATCCATGCTGCAAGATGAGAAAGAATTCCATCGAGAATATAAATTTCTCACATATCCTGTCCTGTCTTTAGTTGGGAAGTAAAGTTAAGGTGTTCTTAAAAGGAAAAATTCTGAGGTTATTACAAACTCTGTGAAGATTTATATTTATTTCATCACAACTATAAATATTTACATTTTATATAGCAATTTGTACTAGAAACATCTGCAACTCCAGGCCTTGAACTTCTCTAGCGTGTGTGAGCCCAACATGAGGTTGTTTCCCAGATCTCAGCTAAGTTCAGCTGCTCAGAGAGAACATTCAATGATAACCATCAACTTGACTCCACTGGAAAGGAGAAAATTAAACATATTATCCAAGAATTTTCCCTAGGAGTCTGAGATACTTGCTCTTCTTCACCTCCTAAAAGTTTACTCATCTACCACTGAATGTTTATTAGTAAAGCCAGCAACAGAAGGTGAGAGAAAATAAAGAAATGGTATCACTCCTGTGAGGACCTCTGGAGAAATGCAAACAGATAGGAGGAGTCTGAAAGCTAGGCAAGTTACTAATCTTTCTAAGCTCCAGTTTCACTGTCCTTAAATGCTGATGACATCTATTTAAGAGGAATTTCATAAGGATAAAATGAGATGGTATAAATAAAGGACATAATGTAGGATTAACTATTGGTAAAGTTTAGCAAAAATATTTATGATCATTACTAACTGAGAACTCTGGAGGTCACCTTGACATACCAAAGTCCTACAACAGATATATATGGAGGGAGAACACACCAAATGGGTCACATGCCAGTTTGGGAAATCCTGATCATCACTGAAAATATAATAAACAGCCCCTGACTCTCCAACTGTGGCTCAGTACGGATGAATAATAAAATGCATACCAGGCTTAAAAATCTACCAGTAAGTCCTGGCCAGGTAGCTCAGTTGGTTAAAGCATCATCCCAGTAGCCAAGGCTGCAGGTTAGATCTCTGGTCACAGCACATATAACAATCAACCAATGAATGGTTAAATAGAACAAGAATCCATGTTTCTCTCTCTCTTTCCCTCTCTCTCTCTAAAAATCAATAGGTAAATAATTTCTTTTTACATCTACCAGTAAGACCAGGCTTTCATTGGAAAAATGGGTGGAGAGCTTCTATCATCAGTGTGGCATAGTGTTTAAAACAAATGACCAGTTAATCAAGAGGGTAATAGTCATTACTGCCCTATCGTATGTAGACAGGCTTTCTAGCATTCCAAACAATAAGATACATTCTACGCATACAGCCAAAACATGACTGCACTACCCTAGTCCAAACAGATGACTGCACTAGGTAATTTCTCAACTCAGTAGATGCTGCAATGTATCTATCTAATATAATAAAAGAGAAACATGCAAATTGACTGTTACCACCAGCCAATCAGAGCAGCTGTATGCAAATTAACCCAGCCAAGATGGAGGCCAACAGCCATGGAGCTAGAGCAAACCAAAGGCTTCTGTTGCAACTGCATGCCTAGGCTGGCTGAGCCTCTGCTCACAGCCACGCCCACCAGCCAATCAGAGCGGCTGTATGCAAATTAACCCAGCCAAGATGGAGGCTGGCAGGGCGGC
>PVJC01022591.1:0-27145 GCA_004026665.1 Murina feae
GGGAAAGAGGCAGCAGGGGGTCAGTGGCCTGCTTGGTGGGCTTCCCAGGCCCTTTGCGGGGCATCGGGGAGCGGGTAAGAGGTGGTGGGACAGGGAGCGGGAAAGAGGCAGCGGGGGGGTCTCGGCCTGCTTGGTGGCTGCCCAGGCCCTTTGCAGGGCACTGGGGAGCGGGAAAGCAAGGCTGCAGGGGCCGGGATCCTGCTTGGCAGCTCCCCAGACCCCTTGGCGGCACCGGGAAGTGGGAAAGGAAGGCAGCAGGGGACGGGTGAGTGGGAAAGAGTTGGCCTGCTTGGCAGCTTTCCAGGTCCCTTCTGGGGATCAGGGAGCAGAAAAAGCCTGGCCTGACCACAAGGCGGGGTTTTCCCTGCTTTCTGGTGGCTGGAGGAAGATGGGCAGTAGGCAAACTTGGGAGGCAGGCAGCATCTAGCCCTGGTCACAGCTCAAAAAAGAGAACAACATGCAGGGGAGGGCAAGAGTCTGAGAGATCAACATAGAGGGGGTGCCTGCTCCAAGCCTCCACAGTGTGCCTGGGGCAGGTCCCCAGTGGTGACACACACACATACACACACACACACACACACAAAAGGCGCCTGGCAGACTGGGGCCATCATAGGACATCCACTGAGGGGTCCCAGACTGTGAGAGGGCACAGGCCGGGCTGAGGGACTCCCTCCACCCTGAGTGCACAAATTTTTGTGCACCAGGCCCCTAGTATGTGTGTATATATATATATATATATATATATATATATATATATATATATAGAGAGAGAGAGAGAGAGAGAGAGAGAGAGAGAGAGAGAGGCCAGATTATTATGACCACCTTATGTTGTAGGCAAATTAGCCGTACACTGCATCATATGGATATGGAAGCCGAAGGCCTGTTTGAACAACTCTGCTGTCTGCAGTTACCAAGATAAAACTTCTCCAATTCTCACAGGAACACAAGGATTGGAGAGTCGAACATTGGAAAAAAAAGTCATGTGGTCTGATGAATCATGTTTCCAGTTTATCATGCAGATGGCAGAGTGAGAATTTGGCGGAAACAGCATGAATGCATGCACCCCACATGCATGAGTACAACCCTTCAAGCTGGTGGGGGCAGTGTTATGGTTTGGGGCATGTTTTCCTGACATGATTTGGGCCCTTTAATTCATGTGGAACAATGTCTGAATAGCACAACATACCTAAGTATCATTGCTGACCAAGTTCATCCTATCATGTTGATGGCATATCCCAATGGAGATGGCTTCTTCCTATAAGACAATGCGCCATGCCACGGTGCTCATATTGTGCAGGAGTGCTTTCAAGAACATGAGGGAGACTTTACCTTGCTTATGTGACCCTCACAATCACCAGATCTCAATCCAATTGAGCATTTTTGGGATGAAGTTAAAAGAGCCATCAGGCAGCAGGTTCCATAACCATCAAATCTCACAGAACTGGACAGTGCTATTCATCGGGCATGGTGTCAGATTCCTCGCATCACCTTTCAACATCTCGTGGAGTCAATGCCAAGAAGAATTGCCGTAGTATTGAAGGCAAAATGTGGCCCAGCGAAGTACTGATGGGGTGGTCATAATAATCTGGCCACTCAGTATATATATATCCCACGTTCAAAGGCTGTTAAATCGCATTATTTATCTATATCTTCAGAAAAAAATCACTTCTGATGTGGTAAACAACCTGCTTCCCTATTTATAATGGTTTGGCCCTCTAGTAACTTAAGCGTGAAATTATAGCTAATTTGCCTACAAACGTCAGGTGGCCATAATAATCTGGCCACTCAGTGTGTATTGTCATTGCTTTGCTTTAAGCATCCCTGCCACCCATCTTTAATTATCATTACTTTAGGCTTGCTCTGTTTGAAATGATCTTTATACTAAGGGGTAAAATGACTACCAGAAGAAAGGCTCTTTTTACTTTACAATTTCTTAGCCCTTTTACTGCTTCTTTGCATGTTTAACATATTTTAATGTGCGCTGAACTTTAGGAATGACACACAGCAAATGTTTATTATACTATCTTCCTTAACAGAATGTTGGATTTTCTTCTGCCAATCAGATAAATTATGGGTGGATATCATTGACTCTCTGATGGTTGGTCTTGTCTTCATTGGGATGGGTCTATATTAGTTTTGTTATTTGTTCTAGGATGTGAGCCTTTCTGACATTTCAAGAGAATGTCTGAAGTGACCCAGGAGAGGGTCTTTCCAATCTGCTGAGCTAGAACATCAATGTCTTTTATTGGGACAACCTCTGGCCCCTCCTCCATTGAGCTTTCAGCTCATAGTCACAGTTCTGTAATAGGCTTCTCACAGTATCACTCTGCACATATTCAGTTCATATCTCCTTTCATGGAGCCCCCGTGAAGACTTATGGACAACCCTTCTCTTGTGCAATATCCTGTCCCCCAAATTCCATCCATTTGTGTAGATTCAAATTCCAACCTAAACCCCCTCAACTCTGCAAAAATGAGCAGAGATCAGTGTCCCATTTTCTGGACAGTGGCCCCAGATAAGAACCCAGGATCAAGGTAGGGTGCACCTCCTCAGTTTTTCTTCCCTCAAAGATCACATATTGTTTCTTGCTCAATGCTTCAATATCAGACTCAGGATATTTGCCCAGTTTTATAGTCATTTACTATGGGAAGGACAGGCTAAGAACAGTTATTCTGCCAGTGCTGGAATTAGAAGTAAATAAGATAGTTTCATTGACATTTGTAACCTTGCACAATTTGACATCTATTTTCTTTTTTGATTAAAATACCCATTCACACCAACCCAGTATGTTTTCCATTTCTCATATACTTTTGAAACTCAGTGCATTTAAGCTTCTCTTTTCTTGGAATGATTTTTCACCTCTCTTCTATCAGTATGGTCTTCCTAGGTTTTCAGGCCAAAGAAAAGTGCTAACTCTGTGAAGCTCTTCCCACTCACTAAAATCCTGTGCCATTGATCTATATCGTCCACAGAACTTCACAAGTTTTAAAAGCATTTCTGTGTGAATCTGCCTTCCAAAATAATTATGAAACCTATAAGGGGAAATTTTCCTTTGCTCCTGTTTAGGAGATTTTACAGTATTTTTGATGTTCTTTTTTTTGGCAGTGTGATACACAAAGTATTTGGATGTATTTTCGTCTTAACTTCCAGCAGTAACAGTAGTGGTCATTGACTATCTAGTATGATCAGCTTTGTTAAATGCTTGGGTTGACTTATTTCATGCATTCTTTCCAATGGCCTCATGTGGTAGGTAGTATATTTTCTATTGTAGAGTTGAGAAATACTAAGTAAACACTAGTAGATATGGTACTGGGATTTGTTAATGCATGCACTATGGAAACAGATTTTGATATTTTCATTAACTCCGTTTTATGTAGAAGAAAAATGTCTCAAAACCAATTTTGTAAAAATTCTTAGTGAATATAAGATAATATTGGTTATTTCTAGAGTTGTCCTGAAGTTCCATGGAGGCAAAATAAAATACAGAATTACATAAATCTGTTATAATAATAAAATAAATACTACACATTGAAATAAAAGCTGAATAAGTCTCACCTACCTTAGTCTGAAATAACCTGATAATTTAATAATTTTTTTGCAGTGTTTCAGATTTCTTTATATTGGTAACATTTTTTATTAATCTTGGTTGAAGTAACTTTATGTCAACAAATAAAGTTAGCAAAACATAAAAACAAGCAATCAAACCTCAATAGAGTCATATGGTCAGTAAAAGCCCAAGTTGAATCCATGGGCAAAGCTATTTATTACTGAAAAAAATAATCAGCCTCACACAGTCCGCCCAGGAGGTGTTTTAGTTAAAATTGTTTAATGTTATGTGAAACAGCATGCATTTTCTGAGCTGTAAATAAGAACTGTCCTTGTTAACATCTGGTATCGATAAACACATTTGTGTTCAGCAAGCGGAGGATCACTTTTGTGAATCACATATTTCCTCAGGCCCCAAGGCCTTCGGAGGCAACGAAGAGCTTGCATGATGATTACAATTTGATTGGATTCCAAGTTTTAACCAAATTTGGGATGATCATCCGAAATAACCCCCAGTCTCTTTAATTTCATATTAGTCTTCTCAGTACTATAGTCTTGTGTCCCATTTGATTTTTTTTTTTTTTTTTTTTTTTGCTGCGGGCTCTGCTGCCTCTAGTTCCCCACATCCACGGAGCCACCCTGCGGCCCTCACTAGGCTCAGATCCTTTATTTCCTTACTATTTAGTTGCCCCCTCAAAAGGGAGCAACTGCTGTTTCTCCACTTCCAGAACTTCAGTGCCCTGTTCACAGGGGTTGCTTTTCCTACGTTCCTGCCCCTCACTGTTTCTCCCAGGGCTCCTGGGGCTCCTTGCAGACACAAGATTCTCACGGAGCTCCTTTAAGGGTGACCACAAATCCCATCTTTCTCTGATAATCAACATACTAATAAACATGGTCTTTTTAGTTTTCCTTCTAAACCGAGAAGCTGGGCTGTCACAAATGTCATTGGGAGAATGGGCTGCTGCAGAATATTGACCTGGGGCAGCAGAACATATTTCATTTTACACCATCTATCAACTCCCACGTGTTGTTAAGTGAAGTTCAGAGTATGTCAAGCACGACTCAGTTTGTGACAGACGCTCATAGACAGTGACCGAGGGGAGCAGGCAGACCCGTCACTGTTGCACTGTCCGGTTTCAGAATCATGGCGGAGTTGAAACATATTTTGTTTTGCTTTGCTTTTTTGCCTTCTTTCATAGAGTAGAACCAGAAACTCTTGAAGTTATGTAGTGTATGGTTCCAGTAAAATAATCAGGATAACCCACTAACTCATAACTAAATTTAATTGCCTTTATGGTATTATGGTATTAGTGGTGATGCTTTACTACAAACAGAACTGCTTTACCTCTTTTGTTCTTTTTTTTTTTTAATGAAAAGCAAAGGATAATGAATCAGGAAGAACTAATTTTAAATGAGAACAAAATAATAATTAAATACCCAGCTAATTTTGCATACAACTTTTTGATGTGGGACATGCACTAATAAAATTACTGCCAATTAGACATTGTAAGACAAGATAAACAGGCAAAATGAGACATCTGTTTTAGATTCAAAATAAAATGAATGCTCATATTCATTGCCTCTCTCTTTTTGCATTCTTATGATACCCATAACATTAAACTACTTTATATGTGAAGCAGTGGCCTATAGCAGAACTATTTATAATCCTTGATTGCTGTTTGTAATAGAACTAACAATTATAACATAGGCTAAATACAGGGTGTTCCAAAAATGTACATACACACTTTTAATAATTATAAAGACGGTGCTTATTAAAATACATTTCATTTTCAAAATTGAAGTTTCAGTTGTTAAATTGTGCATACATTTCCCCCCCCGGCATATCCTGTACTTATCAGCCACATGTATCTTTGCTACTATGCTATGATTGCAAGCTTTGCTATTTATTGATAAGTAACATCAGGTGGGGCAACAACCATAACCCTGGAATGCCTTGAGAAAACTGGGATGGGTGGTCCTCTTGCAGGATTGTGCAAGGGCTTCATTGTATTGACCTACTTCTGTTTTAACAGTTTTGCTATTTTTTTAAATGTATGCAAAGATGCTAACAATTACAGAACTTCAAAGGCAGTCTACACTTTCTACTTTGTCCCTCTCTATGTTCTATCACTTTTTCTACCTTCTGTTTTCAAATTTCAGAACTTGGAGTTCTTTGAGCATGAAAATCTTTGTCTTAAATAGTCCTGTCTTTTATATACCAGTGACATAAAATAACTCATTCAAATATACAGTATGATATATTATTACGTTATATATAACATATGAGATTTTTGTATATTGCAGGATACTTTTACCAGTATAGAAACAAAAATGTTTTCTACTTTATGTCTCTGCTTGCTTTTGTAATTGATGCCATTGGAGTGCTGATTCAAACATAAAGACATAGTTAATGGCTTGTGAAGAGAATTTCAAGAGAGGAAATGATGAACATTTCTAATACTTATTGAGTATTATTATGCACATGCAAAAAGCCAGTAACTTCTATTCATATCTCAATTTAGTTACCAAAATGATGCTTTGAAATAGGTATTATCTTAATTTTGTTATGAAAACCTGAAGTTACAAAAATAGGTGTGCCACATTGCAGAGCTTTTCAGAAGTAGCACTGGGATATAAA
Organism: Murina feae; assembly: GCA_004026665.1. Lineage (NCBI taxonomy): Eukaryota > Metazoa > Chordata > Mammalia > Chiroptera > Vespertilionidae > Murina > Murina feae. The sequence goes on from PVJC01022591.1 coordinate 6,185, forward strand.
ACCAGCTTCTGATTCTCACAACTGCGTTTTCCACATCTTCGTGTAGGTTGTCTGTATGTCATAAGTAGCTACTCTAAAAAATAAAATTAGTGATGGCATAACAACTCTACTCAGTATAAAAATAGCCTTGAACATAATGATGTTATGAATATGTCCATTAAAATATGTTAGAGATGGAATATGAACTAATTATTATAGCACATTAGAACATAATTGGAAAATTCATCAATTAATCAAGCATAATACTCTAATATCCACACTTTAATAAACTGTGCTTCCTGTTACCATAAATCCTACAAGTTGACGAGGCAATATGGGCAAGTAATCTCTCCTAAGGGTTGGCTTCAATCTCAGGGTTTCTCGGGAATTTTAAAAATAATTTCAACTATTTCAGTTAATAACAATGGAAACTAAGTCCACAAGCTTTGGCAGCTCAGGAGACAGTAATAAATTTTTACCTGAAATCTCAACTTAGCATGGAAGGACATCTTATTTTCAACAAATACTAATACTAATACAAATACTAATAAATACTTTGTTAATGGGAAGGGTTATCCTGACAAAATTAAAGCACCCTTATTTTGTATTTACCTCATAGTAATAATTAACAAAACCTATTGAGCTCTATCCATACAATGGTCCATTGCTGTTGTAGAAAGGAACCAGTACCACCTTCCAAAACCACCTTCATGTTGTGATGTCTTACATCCAGAATGGGAATCATAAACTAGAAAGACCCCTTTAGACCACAGCCAAATGCTTCTCATTAATAATTCCCTTGATTTCTTCAGATCTTTGAATTGTGTGTTTCTGACTATGAAGCTCTATTGTTTAGCCTGCTTTCTCCCCTCTTTAGGTATACCCTGTTAATGACTGTACTACAACAAGGTTACTTTGTACAAATAACCAGATGCCGTCTCTAAGTAGATCTAGGAGGATTGCCAGTAATGTGACCTAGATGGTAGAGTTTTGTTTATTGTTGAATCCTGAAACTGCCAGGCATGAGGAGGCTTAAACCTGGGCAGGATGATCACACGCCTGTCTTTACATCTTGTGAATCAGATGAGTGTTACTCATTATAGTGTTCCCACAGTAACATTACATGTCAAGAAGCAGTTGAGAGGAAGGGATGTTAATTAACACACAAAACCTGAGAATAGGTCACCTAAAGGGTAGGTGAACGGATTAATTGGAACAGTGAGAACACTGTGAGTTCAAATTCAGAATTTTGCTGAAGCAGGCACAAAATAACAAGACAAGGAAGATGACAAAATATAGAGTGGGAAGAGATTCAGATGAAAGTAGACTTGGAAAGGGCAGAGCAGAAAATAAATGAAAGGTCAATCCCTACAGAACAGGTTATTTACAGAACCCAGATAAAGAACAATGCAGGGTTAGCATAAGAAATAACTACTAAAAAAGAAAGAAAAGGCTTCTTTTCCTCCCAGGGAGAAAATAATAGCTATTTGTTACCTAAAAATGAAAAACTCACAATAGTTCCAAGTGCATTTGTCCAATTTAACATCATTTTTGCAATGTAATTTTAAGCCCATGCAGACCAGTTTGTCAAAAATGCCCTGTACTAAGCTGAAAATTAAGGCTCTTGTTCTTAATTTCATTTTCTATCTCAAGGAAATAGGATGAACAAGCCAAAATAGTTCTGTCTATGTATAGTCCTATTGTGTAAGGACTTTCAAAGATCTTTATGGTTGTTGAAAGTTGTAAACAATCTACATTCTTTTATAAAAATATATATTTTTATTATTTTCAAAGAGAAGAGAGAGGGAGAGAGAGAGATAGAAACATCAAAGATGAGAGAGAATCACTAGTTGTTGCCTCCTGCATGCCTCACACTGGGGATTGAGCCTGAAACCTGGGCATGTGACCTGATTGGGAATTGAATTGTGACCTCCTGGTTCATAGGTCAACGCTCAACCACCGGTCCATGCGGGCTGGGCAGCAATCTACATTCTTTGACAGTTTCTCTCCTGACCATTGCCTTCTATCTTGTAGGCCAACAATCTTTGACATGGTACTGTTCTCTGCAGAGGAATTAGTCTATAAGGAGACATAATTCAATATTTAATCCCCTTAACTCCATCACTAAACAACTGACCTAGACAATAATTATAAATGTAAGGAATATTGTTTCTTATTCTGGAGTTCTAATACAGAGAATTTGAAATGAAAAATTATATGTTTTTAATGATATCTAAATGTTTTTTAATAGTAATATAGTGTTGTTATATTGACAAGAGTTATCTATTTCTCATTTTAATAGTGATAAACATTTGTTACTTCAAGAAATTTAATAAATTATAACCATAAAATTTTACTGATTGCATACCTTTCCTTAGTGTAATTGGGTTAGTAACACAAAGGTATAAGCTACAACATCCGTATTTGAAGAATTTACAACTGATTTAGGAAGGTAGTTAACAAGCAGCAATCCTATCTAATAAAGAGGGAATATGCTAATTGACCCTCATGCTGTTGCACAGATAGTGGTGCCCATAGCCAATAAGGAGGGAATATGCTAATTTACTGCCCCACCCTCAAAGATGGAGGTGCCCAGAGCCAATAAGGAGGGAATATGCTAATTGACTGCCATGCCCTCAAAGGTGGCAGCACCCATAGCCACAGGCAAGCCTCAGCTGTTAGTTGCCCAGCTGCCCAGGGCTCGCCTGAGGTGCAGGCAAGCCTTGGATGGCAACTGCCCAGCCACCCAGGGCTGCCCAAGGCTCAGGTAACCAGGGCTGGCCGAGGCTTGCTCTGCCAGCAGTGGCAGCAGCAGAGGTATGATGGGGGTGTCGCCTTCCCCTGATCTCCGGATCGCCTCCCACCCCTGAGGGCTCCTGAACTGTGAATTTTCACCCTCCGGGCCTCTAGTTTCAAATAATACAAGGCATTTGATCCTTACAAACATTCATAATTTATACACAAAATCCTATTAATTCAAAAGAAAGGAAGATCAATGGGGAGTATATTGATCAGAGCAAAATTGGTTAAAATTCTAAAACACTAAACTGAAAGTTGTGCACTAAAGACCATTTAATTAGAGTAGGTGGCAATAAGAAGAAAGAATAGTCTAGAAAGATGAATAAAATCAAAGATGCAAGAGTAAACATGTTTCTGTTGTGGGAGTGTGAAAATGGTGGCATGAGGGTTTGGTAGTGCCAGAAGACTACAAATCTTCATAATGGGTGGATGAATTAACAATAAAAATGAAATGTAGGGATTAGTTCTAAATGTAGACTAAAAGTATCTCTAAGCTAAATACACATTCTCTCTCACACACACATACACATTGCAAAGTGAGTTTGAGAGAAGTCAATATTCATGACTCCTTCAATCTCTCTAACTCCCTCTTGCCCAAACCCCAGTTCTTTGGTGGGTGTTGGCATCTAACTCTGTCTCTTTCCCATCATCTTTCTTCACTCCCTTGGACACCCATTCAAGGCAAGCTATCTATGTATCTAGGAGAAAGGTCCACACCCTGTGATGCTCTATTAGCTAGTAGATTGAGCTGTACGTATATTCAATGGATGATTAAAGAATTTAGAAAGTACGTTTTCTATATGAACATTACCTATTTTTCTAGGCTTCTCTCTTGCTAAAGAGGTCAAGAAAGGTAGCTTAATGTTGCCAAATGTATCCCCCCAGTTTCTGCTTTTGTGAAGCAAAAAGCTTCCTGATTCCATCCTAGGAGTAGCTTCAAAGGAACTGAAATTAAGTACAATTTTTGTTTGTTTAGTATTACATAAAATCACATTCACTAGGTCCATATGTGGAGCAAAAACTAATAAATGCAAATGCTTTCTGTAATTGCTTTCTTTCTCTGGAAAACAAATCCCTAACAATATAAATCTGACTTTTGAAAATTACTTTCCCTAATCTCCTTTGTTTTACCCTCTTACTGCACTGATACCATCTGTTGGTTTTCTCCCTCCTTAGCCTTTGTCTCTTTTATTAGAAATATATTAAATTTTTTTTTGGGTGTTCTTGCTAAGCCTCAATAAATAAATGTAATGTTCTTTTGATATATTGAAATTCTATGAATATGAAATTTTGACCATAGTTTTTTCCCTTTTTCATTTCCTTGTGTCCTCCCATTTTGATTATGATTTTCAGTATACTTAGTCTAACCTCACTCACTTTTAACAAAACCAGGACTAATAATCAAAGCAGGACTAATATGCTAATGGGAAATAAAATTGTTTCAGGTAGTCTGATGGTTGTAGAAGGAGCTTCAATGAATGGACTATGGCATCAACCATAAGTGTAAATTGGTAATGCTTGCGGTCATTTTATAAAGCATTCATTTTGGAATCAGTCCTAGAATGCCATTTGTCAGTCTAGCTGCTTGAGTTCAACAATAGATCTGTTTTTTTTAGTCATGTACTTTAACAAAACTTTAAAATTACATTTTAATGCCTTTGAGGGAACAGCCTTTTTCAGCTCAATGGCATGCCTACTATTCATTGTTGCCCCACTCACTTGCCAGCCTGCTTCATTTATTTCAGGTAGAAAGTACAAAACATTTAAGAAATAAAAGCAAATAACAAACTGAATAATTGAGCTTATACTGCAGAAAGACACTTAAAAAAACACAAATTCAAAATGCATTTTCTAAAAACACCTGGTCATGATAATTATACTTCTTTATCTGTGTTACTATTACATCAAAGGAGCCAGTCAGTTTAGTTAAGCCTGCTATAAAATAACTAACTAGTTAATTTATCTTTTCTATTTGGCATCATGTAAAACTAATTACAGGTAAAGAATTGGGAAAATGTATGATTTTTCTCAAAACTGGCTTAATTATATAAAAAGAAAACAGTGCATTTAAGTTTTTAAACCAAAAAGGGTTTTATATTTCTTTCTTTTCTTTTAATGTCATCATACATTTTTAAAAAAATTATTGCTAAGAGTATTTGTATTTCTTATGGCCATGCATAGATAATTTAAGCATCTCTATAGTTTGGAAATATATTACATTTATAACATGGAGTGATATGGCCCTGCAGGTTAAGGTACTTGGCAGATCATTTTTATGTAGCTCTTGGGATTCAGAAGGACTAGATCACAAGTTATTTTGGTGAAGAGACCCAACTTGCCAATAAATATGATGAAATAAATTATTCCATCACAAGGATTGTTAGGAAAAACCATTGACTGAAAAAAGAGAGGCTACAGTAATAGAATCATGTGGAATGTCCTAGTTGAAGTCTAGGAGAATTCAGATACCATGATCCTTCCATGTGCATTGTACGTGACAGGAAGGTCACAGAGGTGTGATTTCCTCAAAGAATATCCAGTGAAATATTAAGTGAAAGAAATGGGAAAAATAGTCTCTTAGCATCTACTGTATTTAGGCATCGTTTTAGAACCTCAGGATACTCAGATGGCTGAGTCTCTCCTTTCCATGAGCTTTATATAATTTAATGGAGAGAGAAACAAGAAAACAATCAGTAGAAAACAGGAATACACAAATGAAATCAGAACACAGAGGATGAATACTTAAAACTGTTCTTATTAAAAATGGTTGGGGTATTTTTCTAAGAGATGTATGAATATCACTTGTTTGAAAGTTTAGATATGAATAACATTTTTACAGGTGGACTTTTCAATTAAAGGGAGGGGGTGGAGGGTGGTAGAAACATTATAATAAATCAGGCAAACAAAAAAGCCATAGAGGTGTGTCAGCATGGTGTGTGAGGGAGCTAGTTTAGCATGGTTGAAAAATAAAATTCATGATGTTTGGTGTGGAAGGAACTGGACAAGTAGGTTGACATAAGATCATGAAGGATAAAAAATTTTGGTTGATACTATAGGCAATGGAAATCATTACAAATTTGAGGAGTGAATACCCACAATCTGACAAGTGGATTAGAAACTGTTGTTGGCTATAGAGAGATGGCGAGGCTGAAAAGGGAAAACTTGGTAAAAAGTATGAGGTTATTGGATTATATGTTGCTGTGACTCCCATGAAAAGCATGGAATAGAGTTTGATAATTTATTGGGGAAGGAGATAAAAAATGGGGACAGAGAGATAAATGAATTATTGGGGCAGGAGCTGTGAGTGACTCTCAGTGATATTGATGCATGTGCATTCTTCTAGGATTCTCTTAGGACGGTCTACACAACTCTAATATTACATATAGCCTTTCTCCTTTTAGCCATGGGCATTTCCTGATAATCCTTGTGATGGGCTAACTTGTTTCATCACGTTTATTGACAATTTGGTTATCTTCACCAAAACAACTTCTGCTCTAGTCCTCCTAAACCCCCAAAGCAGCAGAAAGATGATCTGCCGGGTAGCCTAGCCTCACAGTTCTTACATCACCATATGCTACAAATGTCATATATTTTTAAAATTTAAGATGCTCACATTATTACATCACCATAATAATTTCTGAGTGTATTTTTTGCTGATGTTGTTTCAAATACCATTTGCCTAGAGGCTGTCTTCTAATGATGCTGGAATATCCTTAATTGTGAATAATTTCTTCTTATGAACAGAGGACATTTGAAAGGAGAATAATATATAATAATGCTTTTATCTAAAGTTACTTGTTCTTCCTCACACTAGAGATTTTACTCCTTTTCAAACAATAAAAACATAGTTACACATGACTACTTTTTACTCAATCACAAATTAGATTATGACTATACAGATGGGTAGTGGATTGGTGAATGACATGTATTTCTGGGGATATTGATTTACTAATAAAGATTATAGGATTGAGAATTGAGATTTATTTTCATTAACTAGCCTACTTTCCATATTAATACAAATGTGTTTGTCAAATAAATATCTATTGCAGATTGTTTTTATCAATATAATGTTTTGTGACTGTTTCAGACTTTCTTATGATTATAGCCTTTGCATATTAACTTCAACCTCAGTGAGAATTTATCAGTATTGCTCATATTATTATAGTAAAGTTTATCTTTAATAATCTCTGCTTATACTCAAAGTAAACTTCAAAGTAAAAAAAGTATAAGAAAATATAGTGGGACACAGAAATTATTGACTTGCATATCTTAAAGGTCTAGTGACAGTCATAGCTTTAGGTGGGTATTCATTCATTGATTCATAACATTAAGATCTGGGTATCTCTTCATTTCTCTACATAGTTGCATGGCAACCACTTATTGTCAAAAGGGAGTTTTAATACTTATATTCATACACAACCTAATTCAGAGGAATAAAGAGACTCCTTGGCTCAGATCTTTCTTGGAAATTTGATAAACATCTCAACTTTCAAAAATTGGTTGGTTGATCGTCCCCTCCTTGAATCTGTAAATGAGGACTAGGGTGGGACAGGTGGCTGGGAAGTTTGAATTGTCACAATCCAATCAAGTCCCATCAAAACCAGTGAAGTCTCACCCAAATCTAAGTAAAGCTGAGTGAAGAGGATTTATGCAGTGTCCTAAAAAAATCCAGCCCTTCTTTTGAAAAAGGAAAACATGGATGCCAAGCAGTCACCAAAAACGAAACAAAACTTCTCCATACAAGCTGAATACTAGTATCTACCAAAGAAGTCCATGCATGTATATGAAAATTACTCGTATATTTTTCATTCCTCTGGCCAGGAGTTTATTTGAGGTAAAATATGCTAGTGCTTTATTTGTTCTTTAGACCAGACAAATCCTGTGACTATTAGACAGTTATTTGCCAAGAAATAAGCTGTTCAGTCTGAATTATAAAACAAAGACATTTCTACTTGATCCATGCTTCAAAGCTTCAATACTTCATGTGATTAAAAAAAAAAGGAGGTCCAAACTTAATTGAGTCTTTAGAATTTAGCAGGTGTTAAATTTTACTAGATGTCAGTGGGCTACTCAATTAAAAAGCAACCTAAGAAACGTGGTTAAAAAAAAAAGGAATGGACTTTGATTTACATCAAAGGAAGTATAAAATTTTTATAGCTAAGAACTAATGAAAAGTCCTCTTTTTAGTAAAATAGTTTGAAGTCAGGAAGAGTTTTGAGATCATGAAATAAGTAAAAGTTATCTGGCCTGAAAGACAAGTGGTTACAAGCATGGCTTCAGTCTTTTATTGACAAAACTATAGAATAACCAATTTTCTATCTTTGAATTTATGCCATTATTTTCCAGGAAATTATATATTTATGATAACTATTCAAATTCAAAACAGTAGTGAAGAGCCTGAGAGTTTATGGACTGTCCTGCAGATAATGATATATGTTAAATCAATCTAAACTGAATCTACAACCAAATCATCCCACTGAAAGAAATTTGGTTTATGAAAGGTTAGATCACTAAATTACTATTTCTGGATTCAATCACATTGTTCTGATATTGCCTTATTATAATGTTAGTTCTGCTATCACTAATTTGGTTGTCTAAAGTGGTGAGAGAAAAATGAGTCACAATGAAAAAAAAAGACAAACTTTCTTCTCATATCACTGTAATGTTGATATATTAACAAGATGGGAGACTTCCTCTTGTGTTGCCAATTATGATTTTGAATAAGTTGTCATCATGAAAGTTTGTCGCCGAGCAGTTGCAATGAACAGGTGTGGTATAAAAGTCAAGTCATTTTCTGTTGCTCATATACGGTATGTTTTGCGAATATTCTATCATTTTTGGCAATGTGGAGGAATAGATGAACTAAGTACTTTCCAGTACTTTGACAGTTAGCATATACTTCCAACTGTTCATGCTAGTGGAAGATTAAGGAGGAAGACTTCAAGTCACTTAAAATTAATTTAAAAAGTAATGTATGATTGTTATTTTTAAAAATTACAGAAAGGCAGAACTACCCTAAAGCAAAAATTAATGTCTCTGTTCATTGTCAAGTCCTTGTTCAGCTGCAACTCCATGTCCCTATTTAGAGGCTGTCAGTATTAATAGTCTGAATATAAATTTAAAGCCCTTATCTACCATCTATCATCTAATTAACTATACATCTATAATAATTTTTTTTGCCTGCAAAGTTATATGATGTTCACAAAAAACCTGAGTTTAATTGTATTAATTCTTTTCTCTTTAATGATACCAGCTCTTGTAGAAGATAAAAATGTTGTTTTCTTTTGTAAATTCAAAAAAATAATGCGTGTCATATCATTAACATTATCAGTGTTAATAGTGATTGGTTTAGAATTTAGTTTCTAAATCTTTAGGCAAATGACATGCATGTTCTGTAGTTCCATTTTTCTGTCTGTTTTAAAAAAAATCAAATTACATGCTAACTCTCTCCTAAGAAAATATGAGATAATGATTGATGAATGAAGATAACTATGGAAAAACCTGCCATATGGTAATATAATGCCATTGTTAAATTGAATGTTAAAGAAGACCTACCAGTTATTTTATGATAATAAGCATTATAATTATTCTTTGGCTTTAGTAGTTCTAATTTGCACTTTCAATACAATTTTTATTATTACTTATGAATCTAACATACTTTGTCATAAGAACTTAATATCAAACAAATACAATATATAGTCAAATTCTCTGTAAATTTAGATAATGTGAGATTCTAAAGAAAGATTAGGACTTGCTACCACAAAAGTTGTCAAAGCACCACTACTAAAAGACAAACTGAGGCATGATAACCATTTTAAAACTTTATTTGCATAAAAATTAATTCAAATTAGACAGCATCCTATATAACAAATAGAAAGGCGCTCCAAGGATCTGTAGCACATGAAAGACTTTTACGGGCAGAATGGAGGAGGAGCGAGGAAGTTATACTTGATTTTAAAAAGTGGGTTGATTATTACTGTATGTTGGGCAATTACTAACTAGTGTTGATCAGATCATTTCTTTTCTTTTTCTTTTCTTTTTTTAAATACTCTCCTGAGGATATATATTTTTTTCATTGATCTTTAGAGAGAGAGAGTGGAAGGGATAGTGGAGGGGGAGAGAGCAAGGTAGAGAAACATTGATGTGAGAGAGACATATCCAATGGTTGCCTTCTGCAAGCTCGCAACTGGGACCAGCATACCAGAGCCAAACCTGCAACTGAGGTGGGTGCCCTTGACTGGGAATCGATCCCTTGAAATTTATGTCCTGGGGCTCACACTCTAACTGATCAAATCATTTCTGATGGACTGCTTTAAGATTATATTCCTGGGAGACCCAAAATTATAGTTGTCTTGGTTTGGTGACATGGGACTTAAGAGATTTTATTTGGGGTCTGTTGTTTTATTTTAACACTATTAATATGATTTATTAAAGGTAGTTAAACACTACTAATATGATTATATTAAAGGTGGTTATATTTGAAATCTTCACCTGAGGTTATGTTGATTGATTTAAGAAAGAGAGAAAGAAAGGGGAGGGGGGAAGGAGAGAGAAAGGTAGAGAGATAGAGAGAAAGAGAAAAAGAAAGAGAAAGAGAAAGAGAAAGAGAAAGAGAAAAGAAAAGAGAGAGAGAGAGAGAGAGAGAGAGAGAGAGAAAATCAATTTGTTGCTTCCCATATGCGCCCCAACCCTGGATGAAACTCACAGTATAGTTATGTTCCTTGACTGATAATTGGACCCCTAATCTTAGAATCAAACCCCTAATCTTTTTGTTGTAGGGAAGGATGCTCCAACAAGCTGAGCCACTAGCCAGAGCCAGACTTTTTTTTTCTGCTACTGACTTCTTTCTATTATGACTCTTTGTTGCTAAGTAACTATATTTATCACCATTAGTATAAAATCTGCATTTTGGTTCCCCTTCTCCAGGTCCTTTAAGCCAGCTACTTCTGTTCCTGAAGCCTTTCCCCTACCTAAGGCCTATTTATTTTATCCTCTGTTGTCAGCTGACAGCAAAAAGTAATAAAAGTGATTGTTTGACACAGCAGATGCTCAATAAACGTGTTTGTGAGCACTTGGTCAGCCGATCAGTATGTGTCTGTTAGTGTATGCTGCTCATACCCTCTGCAGGGTCATCTCAGTTACACTATTCCTTGTTAGACAATCCAACCTAGCATGTGATTTCTTGTCTTTCTTAGTCATCCAGGTCATCCCTGTTTTTTCCTCATTATCTTAGGTTTTATAGGCAATGCTGCATGCTGTCTTTTTGAACTAGCCAGTAATTCAGCCTTTGCCTTAATATTACTACTAAACATGATGGAATACTCCTTTTTAAAAATTTTTTTCACCTGTTTATACCTAAATTGTTTGAGTTTCAGAACCTTACCGAGGAAGGCGATTTGGAGTCTCACATTCTTTTGCCTGTGAGTTACTTGGAAGACCTCTAGGACACCTGAAAAGTACCTGAAGTATGGGGAGCATGCCCACCGCTTCAATCATTTACCCACATCCATAAAGGATAGGGATTTCTGCGGAAGGGGGCACTGTCTGCTATCTTTACCCATGTGTCCACACTCCTTCCCTCCTGCCCTTTCCCTTCTTCCCTTCAATTCACTCTCCCCCTCTTTCTACCCAAAGAGTTTGGGATTGAAACTAAACTAGGACACATCATCATCATTATATTTTCCCAAATAGCTATTTTAAGTGATTCAGATGTACACTTACTTCATCTTGATGATGCTCGATATTCTCCTTTGGGTGAAACAGTCTGATGCTTATTAAGACTGTCACTAAGAATTGTTCATGTATAATTTATAGTCACAATTAAAAAGCATTTTTAACCACGTGTCACAACAAAGTGACAACTAAATTAGACTGTGATTTACTTTCCCATGTGCTGCCTCTTGATTTAGTGTCACTCTAGAGAAATTGATAAACAGCCGTGTAGAGTTAGACAGGGGTCTTAGTCAAGGTGTTCATTCTCCATGTGTGAATGAGGGGATAGGGAGCTGGCACACATTTCGAACAGGAATAACATTTAAATTTTGAATATCTAGAACAATGGAAAAGTATCCCTTTCAGTAATCATGATTTTGATAGAGAAAATTATTTATTCACATTTATGGTATAGTTTCAAATTAAAATGAATAAGTAACTGTTGATATCCTCACACACAAATCCCTCTTTTAAATATGAAGAAACAAAAGCTCTTTGATTCAAGGGACAAACTTGGTACTGGATTACCAAAAATAAATTGAAGTGCACTCATTGAATTAAACAATTTAACGAAACCTCATTCAAGTGAATTCAAAGGGGCACATTGTCAGACCACAGGGTGAAAATGTTCCAAGTATGTGAGCTTATTTAGGGTGAATCTGCAAAAGACTGATTTTTGCAGAAAATTTTTGTTAGAAATTTCAACAATAAAGCAAGGTATATAAATTAATGGCCAATGATACAAGACACAGGAGTACAATAGCTATCCCATAGAGATCATATGACTAGATAGAAAACAATAGTATGAATAGGGAGAAGAAATTGAGAGCAAGAGAGAAATATAAAAATGTTTAAAAGACTTTAAGGTTAATTAATTTGCATCAAAGGTGCCAAGTTTACTCAGTATAGTGTGGATAGTTTTTTCAACAAATGGTGATTAAAAAACTGATAACCATATGAAAAATAAGGAACCTTACCTTTCATATACAAAAATTCATATTTTGTATATGAACCTTATTCATATACAAAAATTAACTTGAAATATGTTGTAGAATAAAAAATATAACTATAAAATTTCAAGAACACAACATTGGAAAAATCTTTGTGATGTTGGGTTAGGCAAGATTTCATTGAACAAAACAGACACACAACATCAAAGCAATGATTACAAGGATTTTACCACAGTTAAAATCTATTTTTCTTTGATTATTCATAGTTAATAAAGTAAAAATGCAAGGCACAGACTAGGAAAAAAACATTAAAGAAACATATATGACAAAAGACTTATTTCAAATATATGAATAAGACTTAAAACTCAACAATAAGAAGGCAAACAACCCAAATAAGAAACAGGAAAGTTTTGAACAGATACTTCACAAAAAGATATAGAAAGGCAAATAAACATCTGAAAAGCTGACCACCATCACTATTCATCAGTGAAATGCATTTTAAATTGCAGGGATATATCCACTGGAATTGCTGAAATTCAAAGACTATACTAAGTACTGGTGACGATGGGGAGAAATGGAATTCTCACATTGCTGACAGAAATACAAGTGGGGCAGCTGCACTGAAAAATCGTTCAGTACTTAAACATACACTTACCATATGATCCAACAATCCCATTCAAGGTATTCACCCAAGATAAATGAAAAAACATATATGTATAGAAAGATGTTGTGAATGTCCTAGGACCATTATTCAGAGTTCCTTACAACAAGAGACACAGATACTCATCAACCATTGAATGATAAGACGTTTTGGTTGTATTTATATTACTGAATAGTAATCACCAATAAAAAGGAGCACAGTTTGGTACATGGGACAACTTACAGATATCTCAAAAGCATTATCCTATGTAAAGTAAGAAGAAAAAAGATTAAATACTCTGTGATTCCAGTTATATGACTTTTTAGAAAATGCAAACTTATAAATATAGAAATCAAGTCAATGGCTATCTGGAGCTGGGAATTTAGAGAGGAAATTGAGTGCAAAATACACAAGGAAATTTTGGGGCTGTTAGAAATGCTCAATATCTTAATTGTGGTGGTAGTTATTTAATATAACAGTTACCAAAACTGTTCTTAAGAGAAGAAATATCAGTGTATGTAAATTATAACTAGAGGCCCAGTGCACAGGTTCATGCACCAGTGGGGTCCCTCGGCATGGCCTGTGGGGATTGAGCTGAACCCAGAAGTCCAATGCTGCCTGCCACTCCTGCCTCCTGCTTCCGCTCATCTGGGCCCCACTGCGCCTGCCGTGGGCTTGCGCCCAGTCAGTCCCGATCAGGAGAGGCTCTGACTGCCGCAGCAGCAATCGCCAACCTTGAGCCCTTCATCTGGCGCCCGTTGGTCAGCTGAGCGGTGCTACCTCTGTGGGAGCGCACTGACCACCAGGGAGAAGCGCCTACATTGAGCGTGGTGGTCAGTGTGCATCATAGCAACCAGTCAACTGGTTGTTCAGTCGTTCAGTCATTCAGTCCTTTGGTCACTTAGGCTTTTATATATATAGATATATCTATAAAAAATAAAAGGAAATTATAAGACAAATATGGCTCTTAAGAGAGAAAGTACAGGATATTTTTTTATTCACTGATAAAAGTAAGTGGAAAGAATGGTACTCATGCTATTCCTAGCCATGTAGAGTTCAGTTATGGAGTTGTTTTGTTGGTTTTTGTTTTTTCAATATGATCTCATTTTGTTGAGATATTTCCAAATTTACCATAATAATTTTAAAGGTTTTCAAATAAAGATATGTTTAACCTTAAAATATTACTAACAATGAATTGGCATCATGTACGTAGCCATGAAATAAATGCATTCCTTCAGAATCTGTTCTGTACAACAGTCAAAATAGTACCAGTTTGGACTTAGTATCAGCTGTGTATATGTGTGTGTATGTGTGTGTATGTGTGTGTGTATATATATATATATATATATATATGAACTGACATCAGTATTATTAGTAAATTGTTCGTGAATAAGTGTTTTATGTTCAGAAACCTGTCATAGTACAAAGAGGACAAGCAATTGAATCTCAATGTACTTTTTTTTTTAGTCAATTAGTATAAAAATAGTGAGTATATTTAAGGAATTTATATTATATTATTTTAATTTATGATTTTTTACAAAGGGAAAGTGTATATCTCTTTGTTACTGGTGTTTAAATATTTGAAATAAATATATTTTCATTTTATGATGAACCCATATTCAATCATTTAATAAATGAAACATGTTTCAGTAGGTTACACATGTCTTGAAATTGAATTCAAAGGTAATTTTCAGTGAAAAATGACTCTATATTACCATAGCGTTAGATAAGAGTTGCCAGTGCTAGTTACTCCTACAACCAGAAGCATTTAAAAACACGTTTCTGCCCCTACTCAACATTTATGTCTTTTGGTTACATTATGGCTCTGTGTATTTATGGAGTTCTTCTTGTATCCGTGAACTGGAAACCCTGCTTTCTATCAGAGAAGCTATGGATCTGGAAATAAAATTAGAAAACTAATAAAAGTGGAGATGTCAGGGCTGTTGCCATTTTCATAGCAGCAGGAAAATCCTTTATTTGATGTATCATAGTCTAGTACTGCTGTTATGAAAATATATAATAAAATTTATATTACAAATTTCATTTTGAGAAAACATAGCTCAGACACATTTTTTTTTAATTCAGCAGTTAGAAATGAGCACATCAGGCTCTATTCATGTAATTAAGTCACATATTTGTGCATGACATACACACAGAGTAAAGGCGGAACACTAAGTGTGAGGAATTTAAATTTGAGAACTCTATTATTCAAATAACATCTGCTAATATTTAGACATCATTATATTCCAAAACTCAAAAAACCTATAATGAAAATATGAACAATTTATGCTAAATTTGTTTCATTTATTGCACCATCTTCATTAAGATAATTATTTTGAGTGATTTTATTTTCCATAGAATTGCTTCAAGAATTTCTCTTCTCTCTTTTTACAAAAACTATTTTCTTCCACATCGCTATTCTGTCTTACGTTTTCATTATTTGATAAGGCAATGCCTCCTCTTGTCCCATGGATGCTTCAGTAGACCAGAAGGGCCATTTAATTTTTGTATTAGTTCTCTGAATGTATAAGGTATTTCTATAACTTTATTGGGCTAAATGAAGGTTATGGAGTATAGTGTCATCAGAACATTAATTATTGAATGAAATGAATATTTTCATTACTCCAACCAAATACTTGAATTCTATATAATAAAATCCTATATAATAAAGAGGGAATATGCAAATTGACCATCACTCCTGTCAATTTGCACCCACAGCTGAGGCTAAGTTCTCATAACGAGCCTTAAGGAGCAATCAGCAGGGACCTGAGGCTGCGCGCCCACCCACCTCCTGCATGGGGCTTGACAGGGGACCTCAGGTTGTGCCTTCCACCCACAGAGCTTGACAGGAGACCTCAGACTGCTCCCCCTGCCCTGGCACTAAGCCAGAGGAACTCAGGCTGCACCCTCTTCCCTGGTGCCAGGCTGGGGGACCTCAGGCCATGCTCCCCACCCTGGCCCCAGGCCAAGGGACCAGAGGCTGTGCCCCCCACACAGTGGTACTTGACAGAGGCCCTTAAGGTGTGCCCTCCGCCCTGGTGCTGGGCCAGGGGACCTCAGACCATGCCCCCCACCCCAGCACCAGGCCAGGGGTCCTCAGGCTGTGCCCCCTGCCCCGGTGCCAGGCTTGGGGATCACAGGCCACTCTCTCCGCCCAGCAGAACTTGATGGGGGACCTCAGGCCATGCCCCCTGCCCTGGCACCCAGGGGACCTGAGGCTGCACCCCCCCACACCTGGCAGGGCTTGACAGGGTGGAACCAGCCAAGTCTGGATCTAGCCCAATGAAGGGGGGCCATCCAGGTTTGGGTCTCGAGCGATTTTGAGGTGCACGTGGGTGATTGAAGACTTGACACTTATGATGCACCCCAGACTCTGACAGGAGGAAGATTTTCATATATGTTTTAATAATTTTCTTTCATCTCTGACACTTCTATTATAGAGAAAGGGCAAATAGCAGTATTAAAATATTTCCTCTAATTAATCCTCTTTTAATGTGCATGAATTTCATGCACTGGGCCACTAGTTCTATAAACAAATTCTATAATAGAATTAATAAAATTAATAAAATTCTGTAATAGAATTCTGTAATAAAAAAGAAATGCAGTTATCGTTTGAGTTTAGTTTGAAGCGCACTGTCCATGCTCAGCAGTTTCTTCATGCATATGTAATACCTGCTAAAACTTTCACTTATTGAAAACAATTCCTCAAGTCTCATGCTAGGTGCTATTCTGAAACATTTAAAACATATTCTCTTTTTTGAGATATAGGACCTACAAATGAAAATAATTAGATTATTACTAGAGTTCTTTTCCCCATCTCGTAAGATGGCAGGTGAGAAGAAAACTGAGAAGCTGGACACTACGGAGAAGAAGCCTGAAGCCAAGAAGGCTGATGCTGGCAGCAAGATTAAGGCCCCTAAGAAGGGGAGCCCCATTGCAGCCGAAACCCTGTCTTCATCAAAGGAATTGGCAGATATTCCCCATTGGCTATGCATTCACAAAAGGCCATGTGCAAGAGGAAGTATTCAGCAGCTAAATCCAGGATTGAAAAGAAAAAGGAGAAAGTTCTTGCTACTGTCACAAAACCAGTTGGTGGCGACAAGAATGGTGGTACCCAAGTGGTTAAACTCGCAAAATGCCTAGATGTTATCCTACTGAAGATGTGCCTGGAACGCTGCTGAGCCAGGAAAGAAACCCTTCAGTGAGTGTGTGAGGAGATTGCAGGCCAGAATCTCAGGTTCTGGGACTATTCTGCCCTCACTGGGCGCCACCGAGGCAAGAGGGTGGTTTTCCTGAAGCAGCCGAGCAGTGGCTTGCTACTTGTGCCTGGACTTCTGTCCCTCAATCGAGTGCCTCTTTGTAGAACATGCCAGAAATTTGTCATCACCACCTCCACCAAAATTGATACCAGTGGTGTGAAAATCCCCAAACATCTCACTGACGCTTACTTCAAGAAGAAGAAGCTGTACAAGACACCAGGAGGGTGAGATCTTCAACACAGAGCAAGAGAAATGCGAGATTACAGAACAGCTCAAGGTGACCACAAAGTTGTGGACTCACAAATTCTGCCAAAAATCAAAGCTGTGCCTCAGCTCCAGGGCTACCTCCACTCTCTGTTCGCTCTCACCAATGGGCTTTATCCTCACAAACTTGTGTTCTGAATTTCTTGTAAGAACTCAATTAAATAACTGATATGTTTTTTTAAAAAGGTAAATCTATCCTTTGGTTATATAAGCAAATAATCATTTGAGATTGGAAATTACAAAAAGTCTAGGAGTTTCAAAATATAGGGAGAATATCACATGGTGAGATGATCTCATGAATTTCATATATTATCTGATGATTTTTAAAAGGACTAATGATTAAAAGATTTGAATATGTTTTTAAAAGTACAAACTTGATTAAGGAGATAATAAAAAAAGGATTGCATTTAATAACAAGGAATGTGAGATCATGGAACAGGATTTCAGAGTACAAAATGTCTGGAATAGGCTATGAAGATCGAAATCAAAACAAAGGAAAGAGAGGAATTCTGAGACACTGTTGTGCGAGGGTTCTATAACAATGGGTTGGCCATTATGGCTTAAATATGGGCCAAGAGAACCACAGCAACAAAAATTGGGGAACTAGTGACTGTACTGGGCCTACTAACAAGTGCTAGTATTTATCCTGCTTAAACCAACATATCCCACACCTTGTAGACTATATTTAGGAAAGCTGGGAAGAAGAGTTATGCAACAAAATTCTGTGGACAGGGGACTGTCAGATGCAGGAACGGGGACAAAAGCTAAGGAAAAGGTCAGACTACTGGCGTGTCATGGAGCTGGGAATTGTTGGCTTTGACCAAGGCCTTCTGAAGAATTCACATATACTCCTCCAGGGCCATTAACTGGATTTTCTCCTCAAAAGAACATCTGTACCCTGAGAAGCTGGCCAGAGTATCCATGAAACCAGCAGAGATGATACAAGCTGAAGTTAATTACAGAAATAATTTTCTTTCTCTCTTTCCCATGACCCCTCCAATATAATCAGAGCTGTTATTCCTGGAGAATAGAGGGGAGCATTGGGTAGTTGAGGACCAGATCACATACATCTCTTCTTAAATATTTTAGATGCTAGAGTGGGAGACCACAGAGTAAGCAGACTATTTTAGATCTCTGGAGCTCCAGACCTAATCAATGATGGTGGAGATGGTCCTCCTTAAATTAGAATTTATTTTGCAATTCTAAACTGGTATACATCTGAGATATAGCAGAGAAGAGAGATTTGAGGTAACTATATGGGAATTATGTTTGGGAAGAAGAAAGTTAATATTGTCCCACACAAAGTTTTATAGTCTTTAATAAATTATCACTTTTGGGCTGGGGGTGGGGGTGGGGGCGAATCCAAGTGCATGGCTGGATTTTGAATATAAAATAGGGTATAACTGAAACATGCTGATAAATTTATCATTATTGCTCTCTAAGATTGTCTTGCTGTAGAATATTTATACAGGTAAAACAGATGTGATCAGTTCAATTTTCAGTTTGAAGACATGGAGTGAACTTCAAGGGCAGTGTTATACAGACAGCAGGAAATATATAAATCAAAACAGAGAGGTCTTGGCTGGAGATCTAGTTTCCATGGTCTAAAAAGCTTAAGAAGACTGAGCAATGTGAGGTAGAAAATACTAAGAATGATAATGAACGTGTGTGTGTGTGTGTGTGGACACTTCCTTTTTTAATATATTTTTATTTCAAAGAGGAAGGAAGAGGGAGGGAGGGATGAAGAAAGAGGGGGAGAGAGAGAGAGAGAGAGAGAGAGAGAGAGAGAGAGAGAGAGAGAGAGAGAGAGAGAGAGAGAGAGAGAGAGAGAAGAAAAACATCAATGATGAGACATAATCATTGATTGGCTTCCTCCTATACACCCCTCACTGGGGACTGAGCCCACAACCTCAGCATATACCCCAGCAGGGAATTGAACTGTGACCTCCTGGTCCACTCATCAATGCTCAACCACTGAGCAACACCAGTCAGACTAGAGCCCTTTATTATTCAGGAGACAAAAAATAGAGGCATATGGCAGGGCATATTATCACAGAGAATAAGTGGAAAGGATCAGGAATTCAGGTGTCTATAAATTTGGGAGTGCAGTAAAAGTCAAGAAGAATGATGAATGCTGGATTTCGTCACCTTGAAGAGTGGCTTCTTTATATGAAGGAGACAAGAATCAACATTGATGATTTGATGACTGGTGAGGACATGCAGTAATTTCATCGAGGAGGTTGAATCTGAAAGCAAGGAGAAGTAACTAGAGTGTTTTGAAGAGACTCAAGAATCAAAACAGATGATGTGTGGCGAGAGTGAAGTGAAACAGACAAGCTGGCAGCTGCAGTTACAGCAACTGAGCTAAGACGTTACAAGGGATAGAAGTAGGCAGGTTGGTCATTGAGGGGCCAAGTGGAAGCTATAGGCTATAAGCTTATAGTTTCAACATATATTCCATTATAGAACTCCTATAGGCCCAATGTACAACATTTGTGCAAGAGTAGGCCCTCGCAGCCACAGCTGCCTTGGCCTTCGCAGCCCCGGCTTCGTCCAGAAGGTCATCTGGAAGGTTGTTCCTCTGTTTGGCTATTCAGTTGATTTGCATATTACGCTTTCATTGTTATAGATTATTCAGAAGTGCTGCAGGAAAGGCATGGATGATATGACTAATCTAGATGTGTTAATGAATTAGGTTATTTTATTTTAATTATTCTTTTACATTTTATTTTATTTTTAAAAAATTTTACAGTGAACATTTTAGTTTTAATTTTTTAAATTTTTTATTGATTAAGGTATTACAAATGTGTCTTTATCTCCCCATTGTACCCTCATCCCCCCAGTCTTGCCCTCACCCTCACCCCCTGTTGTCTGCATTCATCGCTTATGCTTATATGCATACATACTAGTCCTTTGGTTGATCTCTTCCCTCTACCCCGACCCTCCCCTACCTTCCCTCTGAGATTTGAGCACCTGATCGATGCTTCTCTGTCTCTAGACCTGGTTTTGTTCATCGGTTTATATTGTTCATTATAGTCTACAAATGAGTGAGATCATGTGATATTTATCTTTCTCTGACTGACTTATTTCACTTAGCATAATGCTCTCCAGTTCCATCCATGCTGTTGCAAATGGTAGGACTTTCTTCCTTTTTACTGTGGCATAGTATTCCATTGCATAGATGTGCCAAAGTTTTTTAATCCACTCATCTGCTGATGGGCACTTATGCATGCATACAAGTTCATTGGTTGATCTCTTACCTGTTCCACCCCCTCCTGCCTTCCCTCTGAAGTTTGATGGTCTGTTTAGCGCTTCTCTGTTTCTGGATCTATTTTTGTTCATCAGTTTATGTTGTTCA
>PVJC01022592.1:0-26765 GCA_004026665.1 Murina feae
GGGGGGGGGGGCGAGACAGAGGTGGTTAGGGGTGATAATGAAGGCAGGCAAGAAGTTAGGGGCAATCAGGCAGTCAAGCAGAGTGGTTAGGGGCAATCAGGCAGTTAGGGGCAATGAGGCAGACAGATGAGCAGTTAAGGGCAATCAGGCATGCAGGCAGAGTGGCTAGGGGTGATCAGGCAGGCAGGCAAGTGGTTGGGGTAATCAGACAGACAGGCAAGCACTTAGGGGTGATGAGGCAGGCAGGTGAGTGGTTAGGGGAAATCAGTCAGGAAGGCAGGTGAGCAGTTAGGAGTCAGCGGTCTGGATTGTGAGAGGGATGTCCTATTGCCAGTTTAGGTTGGACATCCCCCAAGGGGTCCCAGATTGTGAGGGGGTGTAGGCTGGGCTGAGGGACACCCTTCCCTTCCCTCGCATGAATTTTGTGCACTGGGCTTCTAGTATATAATATAAAAAAAGTATCGAGTACTCTTCTAAGCAATTTAAATTATTTTTACTCATTTAATGTATACAACACTGTGATGTAGAAGTATTATAGTCACCGTTTGTAGATGTGAAAGCTCGGACAGAAAGAAGTTAAGTGATTTGCCCAAGATTCCACAGCAAATAAGTGCAACATTCAAATTTGAAACCAAGTAGTTAGACTTAAAAACCCTGGTCTTAATCATCTATTATACCTGTCTTGTACTTTTCCTGCCAGTACTAGTATAGTAGTAATGTAGGATCATAAAGTATTAGCAAAATTCACAGAGATTATTAGCTCTGAATACATCGTGGTTCCTTTTATCTTAGTCATGAATGAATTACATTAGACTCACAATTGATGAATTCAGCCAAGACACATAATTGCATTAATATGATCATGCTAATGGACAGGATTCCTCAAATTGTGAGTTAACTCCCATTAGTGTATCATGAGCATTTTAAAAAATGAAATAAAAGTGAATAGAAAGAAACAGAAGGCATTAGATGTAATAGAGGTAAATTGTAGGTGTGTGTGTGTGTGTGTGCATGTGTATACTGGATTCAGAAATTATTTATTAACTGAAAGTTGAGGATAAAGGAGCAATTAAAAGAAAAAAATGTTAAGTCTTTGTTCAAGGATCCAATGAATTCTCCTTTTGAGAAGAGTTAATTCTATTGCCTACCTATAGATCATTATCAATAACAATTGGTACTAGATCATCAACACATTTTAAATAGGAAAATGGGAGCTTCCTCAGAATTAGATAGATTATAGTTAGACTGTAGCTGCCACTTAACCTGTCTACGAGAAGGTATTAGGAAGGAGTCTTGAAAATTAAGCCTGGGGAAATCCCAGGTGGGTTAATGCCATTGGTTATTTTACCAGCCATCCCATACTCTACCAACACAATAGAAAAACATTCATTTCCACTAAAACACTGGACACAAAAAATAAACTAAAATTCTGAAGGATTCAGCTAGTTCCCTTTCTTTTATTTAATATTCTTTTTTTCTGCATGCCTCGTGCACTAGTCTGACATTTTTCTTTGTTCTTAAGGGTATATATCTAGCTTTCTCCCACAGATCTCTTACATGGCAAGAATGGTACAAACTCTAAAAATATTCTTCCCCCACAGATGTCAAAAATGCATGAGCATGCAGTGCATGCTGGGCTGTGAGTGGCACAGAAGGAAAGATCCAAGGCAGTCATACTCAATATCAGTTTCTTTGGGGCATCTACACATGGCCTCACTACTCCTGAGGGGCCATGAGTATGAGAGACATCTCTTAGTTCAGCCAAGCTGCCAGCTACATTTTACTGCACATTCACTGTAGTCAGAGCTCCATGTGGGGTATGGTGGGAGTTGTGGTCTTCTCACTCCAGAAACTTGCAGTTCAGTAGAGAGACAAGGCAAACAAGTGTGATGAAAAGATATCACTTTATAGTACAAGAAAAAAATGATGATGTTTCAAAAATTTTCTAAATTTAATTTTATCCAACATTTATAAGAATAAGTTCTATACACTTATAAAATATTTGATTACTTATATTTCTTTGAAATTTATTGAGATTTTTGGGTTTTGAATTATATATTTTTATTTATTTTTTGTTTCAGTCCTTCTATCTGAAGATGGCAAATGTTGACTTAAGCAAACAAATACAGTTATAATAAATTTAATTTACATTTCTTTGAAAGATTATGGGCAGTGGTAAAAATGTAACCAAGGAGCAGTTACTCTAGACAAGCCACATAAATGTAAACCACTGCTGAGCTTTAAAGATGAAAACAGGATTTTTCCCCCCAACTTTTTTTTATAAAATTTTTAGTAGTATGTTAAGTGTGTGTGTGTGTGTGTGTGTGAAAGGATCTATTTTCCCCCAACTTTTAACCATAGCCTCAACTGCAGTCTTTCTATTCAACCAGTAACACTATAGAAATGAATTCCTGTGTATTTGTGTTCATTATAAGTATGTGTGACGGAAAAAAATCACTATCACCCAAATTTATAATATCTGAAATGTGAATAATGCTTTATATAGATTTTCATTCCAGGAGAATCTCATGCCGTAGGTGATACAGATGGTAGCCTAAGATAAGAGATGTACTCAAGTTTTCTTGGCTGTTCTTGAAGATGTAATACTGATACTCAGGTTTTGATATTCAGAATGTAATTGTTGTTACAGGAGGAAAAGATGAATTTAGGATTTAATGTACAATTGTATGTATCCTACTATTCAACAAGAAACTGTTTTCATAGATTTTCAGAAATGCAAACTCTTTGAATCTGCAAAGAAATTCAATAAGAAGAGTTAATACTATAGTTTGACTCTGGGTGTCTGATTTTTTCCTACAGTTAGCACTTCACAACCAGATGCCTCACCTTCTCAAACCAGTATATTATCCCCAATGTCAACAGCAAGTGCAGAAAACATCTCACAATCTCAAGGTATGATTTCTGTGTGCATGACTAGAAATTCACTTTGCTCAATTCCTTACCACCAAGAAAACCCTACCAATCTTTAAAAAGTAATAACAGCCTTATTTAATCTAATAAAAGAGTACTATGCTAATTGTCACTCCGTTACAACCCAAGCCATGCCCACCAACCAATCAGAGTGGCTATATGCAAATTAACCCAACCAAGATAGCAGCCAGCAGCCACAGAGCTAGAGCAAACAGGAGGCTTCGTTACCCCAACGATGGAGAAAACTGCCTGACTAGACAGGCTGAGGCCTCTGCTCAAGGCAACAAAGTTTCAATTATAGAAGATAAATAAAGCCCAGATATCTGCTTCCAGCCAGCTTCACTGGGAGCTTGGATCACTGGGGGTCATGGCCAGCGTGCAAACAGCCATCAGCCCCTCACCCAGGATGGCCACAGCCTCATGGGGTGAGGGTCCCTGCTAGGGGGTTTGGACAGCCTGAAAACGGCCCTCAGCACCTCACCCAAGCTGGCCAGGCAAGGACCCCCACCCTGAAGGGGCTGTGACCAGTCTGCAAATAGCCCTCAGCCCCTCACCCAGGCTGGCCAGGCACCCCAGCAGGGACCCCCACCCTGAAGGGGATGTGGCCAGTCTGAAAATGGCCCTCAGCCCCTCACCCAGACTTGCCAGGAACCCCAGTGGGACCCCCACCCTGATCCTGAACACCCTTCAGCACAAACCAGGTGGCCCCACCCATGCACCAGGCCTCTATCCTATATAATAAAAGGATAATATGCAAATTGACCCTAATAGCGGAATAACTGGGAATGACTGGTCACTATGACACACATTGACCACCAGGGGGCAGACACTCAATGCAGGAGCTGCCCCTGGTGGTCAGTGTACTCCCTTAGGGGGAGCTCTGCTCAGCCACAAACCAGGCTGATGGCTGCCAGTACAGTGGTGGTGGTGGGAGCCTCTCCCACCTTCTCAGCAGCGCTAAGGATGTCCAACTGCAGCTTAGACCTGCTCCCTGCTGACAAGTGGAAATCCCCCAAGGGCTCCCGGGCTGCCAGAGGGATGTCTGACTGCCAGCTTAGGCCTGATTGCCCGGGAAGAGGGCCTAAGCCAGCAGGTGGACATCCCCCAAGGGTTCCCAGACTGCAAGAGGGCACAGGCCAGTCTGAGGGACCCCACCTCCCCTGCAGTGCACAAATTTTTGTGCACCAAGCCTCTAGTTAAATTATAATTGCTATACAAAACACATATCTACAAAAGGGGAGACATGAAGAAACTGTTGCAGGTGATGGATATGTCTATTGCTTTGATTGTGGTGATGGTTTCCTGGATGTATGTCCAAACTCATAAAATTTTATTCATAAACACCCTGCCAATCTTGATTTGCAAAGCAGAATTCTTTCATAATGAGATCAAATACATTCATTTGAAGCATCCTACCTATAGATCATAGAGGCTTACTTAAATTGAGGTTTGGGGGATGAAGGGAGGATTGTGAGTATTGGCACATTAACCAAAGGTAACTTATTTTTTCTTTCTTAAAATAATAGGCACTGATAATGCAAAAAATGCAAGCCCTTCTTCAACCAGCTCCTCTCATTCCAGTGAGTAACAGACATATCTTCATTCATAGACATGGACATGCAAAATATTTTAACGTTACCAGTAAGGAAGAGATTCAATTACAGAAGACTTTCATCAGCTTTATTGAACCTGCAATCCCATTAAAATCCTGTCTAACTGCCACTTGCTTTGAGAATTTCCTATGTATGAGTCTTAATAAGCCCACTTTGGAGTTTATTTTCTTACCTTAGTGCTAAGCAATTACCACCAAATGTCAAGGTGAATTGATGGGACTAGTCTCAGATAAGGCAAAGTATACAGACAGAGATCGCCATGAAAATGAATTGTTTACCTTGACAAAACTTTGTCTTCATGTTAAAATGGCCTTTTAATAAATATTCCATTTTAGCAAAAGTAGATATACTAGTATGTCATAAAACATACAGGTGGGCAAAAATAGGTTTACAGTTTTGAGTGAAACACAGTTTGTTCTTGTATTTTATTAAGTATTGTGTTATTTTCCATATGAACAACTGTAAACCTACTTTTGCTCCACCTTGTATATGTTTATGCTAGGACTAAATAGACTTAATTTCCCTGGAAATTAAGACTAATATGAATACATATGAAGCTGAGATGATAGGTTTCAGTAAAGCCATTCCATTTAGTTGGTCAGAATTGCACTCACTGACCTGATGATTTATGGTTTCTTCATTTGGGAAGCACTAATGATCTCACTGAAGGTCTAATATGAACTCAGAACTTAAAACAAATATTTAGTCATAACAATGGAAGTGAAAACCATCCTACAAATGAATCGGTTAACTATTCTCATTCCCTGATAAACATGAGGAGCACATGCCCATAAGCAGGCAGGTAAGAGTACCTCACTAAATGGTAACTATAATTTCTATAGCTATAGCTATAGCTCTACCTCTAGAACAGTGTTTTCATCTTATCACTGTTATTTCAATCTAGAAAATGGCAGAAAAGAGGCAGATGCTAAAATAATTTAATTAATAAATAAACACCACAACCCTCCTCTTAATAAAAATAAGAAAAAAACATAATCGTGAGACATGTATGTACACATGCACACATATGCACATTGTTCTTGAACCATTTGTTCATGTTTAGAAATAATGTGCCCTGTGATATCCAATTATGTCCACTTATGTTATTTTATACTTTTTCTGGCTCTAAGATATTACTATCAAAAGATATTTGTGAGGTTTTTAGAAAGCTAGCTTTATAACTAGGGTAGTTCCAGTATTGACTATCTCAGTCCTTTTTCCTATAATTTGGCTATAGTGAATGTGGGTCTGACTCTAGGTCTAGAAGACATCTTCTGCCTCTTGTCTCCCATTTCCTCACTCCCGCGACCCCTCTCCAGAAGATTGGAGAACTATCTCTCTTAGGTTTGAAATTTTATTTCAGAAAGGCTACAAGACTGACATCAAGTGGATACGTCAGAAACGACAGCTAAAGCAAAACCCATGAATCAAATAGATCTTCTTTGCTTAAAATACAATATTTTAAATAGAATGATATTTAAAGAAGAAAGCATGCATGCTTTTGTTCGGTTCATAAACTGTTGTGAAACTCAATTGCCACTCTAACTGACAAAGTCTCCACTGCTTCTTAGGTATTATTCTGCCAGTGGTTATTGCTCTAATTGTAATAACGCTTTCGGTGTTTGCTCTGGTGGGTTTGTATCGACTGTGCAGGAAGACGGACCCAGGTGGGTAACAGTGTCTTGCTTCATTTTGTTTCCTGAAAGGAGAATGCTCATGCTAGATCTAAACTTAATTTTATACTCTTAAGGGGAGGCGGGAATTGTAGAAAGAAATAAAATGCCTTATTGCTTGATCTCAGATATAGAGGGGAATGAACCAAGAAATCTGTGGAACGCTGGTGAATGTAAGGAAAGGGATTAACTACTAGTGGCAGATATCAAATGTGAACAAATGCCTTTCAATGAAACAGCCCGTTTTGTGGGCAGTTGGGGGAATATGGGAGTGCAGAAGGCATGAAAGGGTATGCCTTACCTATTGTGAAGGTGCGTTCCTTTTCTGGGTAACAGAGGATAAAACAAAGTCTTCCTGAGAATGTAGTTTAGGGGCCCATAATCTGACTAACTTCCCTTCTGGGAAGCACAGCTTCCTTCCAATGAAAATGTCTTCTTCACAACTGCGTGTTCTGCTAATTGAATTGGTTCCTCAGGACTGAACATTATTGCAATTTTTAGTGGAATTCTAGTTTGAAATTTTTACCCTTTTTAACCTCTCCAGTAGCACTTGGAAGTCTTTTTTCTTTTCTTCAAAAAGTCACTGCTCTCTTTTAAGCATCCCCACTCTTTATTTTCTTCTTTTTGATGTTTCATCTTTTCCCTGCCTCTGAAATACTTATGAGTCCTGTAATGGCATTCTATTTTTTATTCTTTTTTAAGTAAATGCTTAATTTTAAAATAGATTTGCATTCATAGAAACATTGCAAAGATGGTTACAAAGAGTTCCCACATACCACATAGCCATTATTCTTATTATTAAGATGATATAGCCCAGCTGGTGTGGCTCAGCGTTTGAGTGTTGAACTATGAACCAGGAGGTCACAGTCACAGTTCTATTCCAGGTTTGGGACTATGCCCAGTTTGCAGGCTTGATCCCCAGTAGAGGGCATGTAGGAGGCAGCTGATCAATGAGTCTCTCTCATCATTGACTAGATGCCCAGTGCACAAAGTTTGTGCATGGCTAGGGTCCTAAGCAGCTACGGGTTGACAGCTGACAACCAGGTCCTCCCTTCGTTCTGTGCCACCCTCTGATGGTCAGTGCACTTCATAGCGAGCCGTCGAGCTCCTGGTCAGTCCAACTCCCACCCAAGGGGACAATTTGCATATTAGCCTTTTATTATATAGGATGTTTCTGTCTTTTTCCTTCTCTTCCTTCCTCTCTGAAATTAATAAAAATATCTAATATAATAAAAGAGTAATATGCAAATTGACCATCACCCAAGACACCTAAGCCATGACCACCAACCAAGCCACGCCTCCCAGCCAATCAGAGCGGCTGTATGCAAATTAACCCAGCCAAGATGGAGGCTGGCAGGGCGGCTCTGCACTGGGAGCCTCCGATACTGGCACAGCTGTGTCGGGTGTGTCAGCTCAGTGGGGGGGGGAGGGTCTGGCCTAAGGCCTCCTCAGGGCATCCAGGAGTGCCCGTCCTGGGTCCACTGCATAGCTCCACTCCCCGGGGGCCTCCACCAGACATGCGAGAGAGCAGAAGCCTCCTCGGGGCTTGAAGGAGCAGCCATCCCGGGTCTGCTGCCTGGCTCTGCCCCCAGGGGCCTCCAAGGGGCATGTGGGAGCATGGGGGTCTCTGTGGGGCGTGCAGGAGCACCTGTCCTGGGTCCGCTGCCTTCGTCTGCCCCCTGGGGGCCTCCTCGGGGTGAGCGGGAGCGTCTGCTGCACAGTGCAGAGCATCCGAAGCCAGTCTGCTGCCCAGCGCCACCCCGGGTGTGTTCACTCAGCAGCAGGGTCCCACCGAGGGATCCTGCACCAGCGTCCGCCCCTGGCTCACCACCCAGCTCTGTGCCAGGTGTGTCCCCTCAGCAGTGGGGGCCCACCAGGTGTGTGCAATCATGGGCCCTCCGGTGGGAAACGTCCATGCCTGCACTCACTAGCCCTCCCACCCCCCAGTGCTTGAACCCTGAAGGGGCTGTGGGCAGCCTGAAAATGGCCCTCAGCCCCTCACCCAGGCTGGGCAGGCACGCCAGCAGGTGGACATCCCCCCCCGCTCTGAGGTGTCCCAGACTGCAGGAGGGCACAGGCCGGGCTGAGGGACCCCCCCCCCACAAGTGCACAAATTTTTGTGCACTGGGCCGCTAGTATAAAAATAAAAAGATGACATATTTATCACAATGAATTAACTAATGTTGTTTGAAACATTATTATTAACTAAGGTCCCTACTTTTTCAGATTTCTTTTAATCTTACTGTCTTTTCTCTATTCCAGGAAATTGAGCTTTTTATCAATGTTTTATCTGAATCCCCCTTCAGTTCCCATGGCTCACACTCCCCTCTATTATCTTAAACAAAAATCTATTTTTTATCACAGACCCCTGCCCTGCTTGTGAAATGTGGTGCTATGAATTCATGCCTTTGTCCATGCTATTCCTTCTCCTAGAATGTTCAGCCCACCATGTAACTTTCATAAAATTTCAGTGTCCCATTTAATGTAATTTCTTTGCATAACACACCATCTCTTTAAGCAGAATTCTAAAGAATTTCATGAAATTCATCATGTTATAGTATGGTTACTTCTCCATGTACCTGTGTCCCCTTACTCTGTTCCAGGTACTATAACAAAAATACCAAGACTGTGTGGCTTAAATAATAAACATTTATTTCTCACAGTTCTGAAAGCTGAGAAGCTCAATTAAGGTGCCAAATTGGGTGTCTGGTGAGGGTACTCTTCCTGGCTAATATATGGTCACTTTCTCATTATGTCTTCACATAGTGGAAAGCAAAGAAGTACTCTGTGGTCTTTTTTTATAAGAGCACTAATCCCACTGAGGACTCAACCCTCTGACCTAATCAACTTCCAAATGCCCAACATCCTGATGATATTATATTAGGCTTTAAGATTTAACATAAGAATTTTAGGGGAGCACACACATTCAGTCCATAATATCGGACAGCCTCTCTAGTCACACATCATGTATTATTTACATTGCATTGTGTGTAATATAAGACAGAATCTACTATATGCTTATTGACTTAAATTTTCAATAAAATAGAACTTTGCCTTTCCTCATTTTAATTCTAAATATTTCACTAGCAGAACTCTACCTAAGATTCACATACGGTTAGAAAGTAAACATCCATTTTTATAAGATACCTAAGCTACACTGTTTACCCCATAGACAGTGTGCCCTCTGGGTACTAACAAATGATGTTCCTGAAGCCAGTGTCTAGCCATGCACTACACGGACAGCTTGGTGCAAGAGCGTAACAGTGCAAGGGGAAGTTATGAAACAAAAAACAAACAAACAAAAATCCCCAGTAGTGTTCATATTGGCTCTTGGTGGAGAATGAGAATAAACACATCAATGACCTTCCCTTTGGGAGTTAGTGAATAAAGCCTCTTAATAATGTCTAAAATATGTTTTCTTCCTCAGTTTCCAGAAGGAAAATAGCATTTTTATAAATCAGTTTAATTTCTTTAAGTTTCTAAACTACCAATACTATTTTTTATGGTTAGTCAACCATTCAAGTTGAAGCTTGTGGGTGTTGAGCACATAGAAGAGATTTAAAGGAAGAAATCAGTGGCTAAATCCATTTGTAAAAACACCCTCTAGTGAAAAACTGCTTTACATAGGAAGATTTGCAAATAAGTTATCTGAAAAGTTGACATTTGCTATTAAAGAGGACTCTATGAATGAATTGAATCATCGAGGGGGAAAATGTATAAAATTCCAATCACTATGAAAAGTAAAATAAAATAAAATAAGTATAATTATGGAGAATTATTCTGAAGACATACAATACTTCATAATGAAGTTTGGCAGTTGTGCAATTAGACAAATCTATTTGATTTTCATTAAATTTACTTGCCAAAGAGAATTTATAGCATTGCTGTCATTAAATTAGCACCATTAAACACCCACAGTAATCAGTCTTCAAAATGTGGGTGAGACTTCATTAAGTTCAGAAAATTAGTAAGCCCACTCTGCTCACTGGAAGACAACATGAATCAGATTTCAATATGAAATTGGGTTTATCCAGATAATGTTGACAGTAGTCTGAGCTTTAACCCAAATAGAACAGCATATATTCCAAAAGCAGTCTGTTGGTATGTTTATCTGGTAATAAACCCATTATTACCATATCCCAAGGAAAAATATTAAAATAGGCGTAGAAACAGTATCACTGCATGTAGGAACAGGGCTGTGAGCATCACAGGTGATATCGTATAGAGCACTTATAGTAGGAATTTTAAAGTGCTGTTTAAAGTAGGGAAGACAAGGTCCAGTCAACTTGGTGAACAGCATAGGGTACCATGAATTAAATCATAGGAATTAAGAATCATGGTGGTGTATGACTCTTACCAGGTGAAGCTGAACAAGCCAGAATATTAGTGGAAATCAAGGTCTTCGTAATATAACTAGAGGTCCAGTGCATGAATTTGTGCACCAGTGGGGTCCCTTGGCCTGGCCTGCGGGATCAGGATCTGGATAAAACTGGCACTCCAACAACCCCCAAGGGGTCCCGGACTGTGAGAGGGTGCAGGCTAGGCCAAGAGACCCCACGGGTGCATGGTCAGGGCCAGGGAGGGATGCAGGATGGCTCCAGGGCATGTCTGGCCTGTCTCGCTCAGTCCCAATGGCTCAGTCTCAATCAGCCAGACCCCAGCAGCAAGCTAACCTACTGGTCAGAGCGTCTGCCCCCTGGTGGTCAGTGCATGTCATAGCGAGTGGTTGAGCGGCCTTAGCATATCATTAGTATATTATGCTTTGATTGGTGG
Source organism: Murina feae (assembly GCA_004026665.1). Classification (NCBI taxonomy): domain Eukaryota; kingdom Metazoa; phylum Chordata; class Mammalia; order Chiroptera; family Vespertilionidae; genus Murina; species Murina feae. The sequence continues at coordinate 10,991 of PVJC01022592.1, forward strand.
AACAGCCAACAGGACATTTAGCATATTAGGCCTTTATTATATAGGATAGGCCACAGTGAATGCAAGGTTTTACCACCATTGCTTCCCGAGGCCATGCTCTTGGGCAGAGAGAGTCACCAGCATTCTCACTCTAGGCCCAGGTTGTTTTCTACCAGGTCCTATAAGCAGCTTGGAAAAGCACACAGAGGATTAGATGCCATTAGTAGCCTTAGTGATATTTTGCAAGGCACTTTAGAGAGGCTGAGTTAATGCGATTGAGATGCAATTAGAAGCAATACCATAGTTCACCACAAATACAGAGATTTGTGTCCCCAGAAAGAGCCACAAATAAAGAAATGTCAGAAATTAAATTCTCTGGTATAAAAAGGCAATATTGAACTTTGAGGAGAATTTATTTCAGAGGTACTGAAATAAACAGAGACCTTTTCTGGTGTGTGTGGACTATGTGATAACAACTAGTAGTTTGACATAGTGATAGGAAACTTAGTGCAGAGGTAAGTTCAGTGGAGGTGGCCTACCTGGGGCTATCCCATGAATGTATTAACCCTACCTGAGGAAGGAGTGCTAACCATGTCTGAGATAGTGAACAATGAGGCAGGGACTGGAGAGATTAAAAAAGTCAAAAATTGGCATTAGAAATATATCTGCACTGAAAGTGGCAGGGGTCTCAAGTTTGTGTAGCCAAGCTTCTTATAACTCTAATAATTCTCTCCTCTCCTAGGCACAGCAGAAAATGGGAATGACCAGTAAGTAAGGCTACTCCATTTTTTTTCAGAAGCTCTGACTGTATCATTTACATAAGGAAAAGTATTGATCCTTTACTTATACATCTTCGTATTTTTAAAGAATTTGTGTAGAAAGTATTGTAAATGGAGTTTAACTATTTTTCAGAGCTCTCTCTTTTCAACAGAAACTCCAGCAACTAAAAGAGGATTGTTCTTAAGCTATTCAAAAGTGTTAAAATGGAAAATCCAAAAGTGAAATGCAAAAAATTGAAAAATGACTATCACTACAATAATAAATCTAATACAAAACATACCTAGAGTTTTTAAATGCTTTTCCCAGTGGATTTTCAGAATGTTTCTTACAATTAGAGAAATATCATGCCTGCACCTTCGGACAGCTGTAAGTGGCTTTATTAATAGTAGATGTGCATTCTGCTTTGACTTTTTAAAACAAGCAAAGAGTTGTTACCAATCCACCTGCCTGTTGCAATCAAGGTGCTAGAAAGAGACTATTTTTTTAAAAAATCAATGTCAAAACAAATTCTGTGCTTACGTTTTCTTTGTCAACCTGAATTTGTATCCTGCCTTTAGGTAGGTGTTTTTGTATATTCATCAGGCAATGAAACTTAGAAATACTATCTGTAGGTCACATACCCTTCTTAATTAGAAATAAAGGTTCTTGAGATGTCTAGGGAAAAGAAAAAAACGTGTTTGAAAGTGTTTAGAATCTGAGAAAGAGGAGGCGGGAACCCTTGGCTAAAATAGATGGCAGTGTCCAGAACCTCATAAAAAGGGATACTCTTAGAATTCATCAGCAGCCCCCAAAGTTTGGAAACATGTCTGTGTCTTTCCCTTTGTAATGCAGGACTGAAGCCATGTACCACTGAGACCTGTGATAGGTGTTTCCCATGACCCATCTTGATATTTAATTTATCTGAGGACCATTGCTGTAGCAGAATGATGGGGATGTATTGGCTTGATTCCAGAAGTGGAAAGTGCTATGTGTGTGTCTGCATGAGAAGAGACACGGGTTTTGCCATAAAAACACATAATATATATATGCTTGTGTATCTTCTTCATTCTGTGTGTATAATGTTTACTTTCTATCCCAGACATGCCATGCTAATTACCATGGTGTTAATTTAATATTTTCTGTTCCAAATAGACCTCAGTCCGATAAAGAGAGTGTGAAGCTCCTCACTGTGAAGACAATTTCTCATGAGTCGGGTAAGCTCCCAAATTGTGGATTAGATGAAAAAGGGTTATTTCAAAATTCTACTTGCATTTTATTCATGTTGAAACATAACCGGAAAGCATAGCTTCTTCAGAAATAATCAATTAGTAACCCCCAATAAGTATCAAATTTTCCTTTAAAGGAAAGACAAGCCCTAAAAATATAATTTTGGGGTAAAAATTGTTGGATTACCTGGCTTTTAGAAGTTGCTTGTTATAATGTGTAGAAGTGTCCTAAAGAATGGGAGGAAACTAGAGTCATTTTTCATTCTGCAGTAATGGCAGAAAGAATATTATGTGTGCTATATATGATTTTTATTACTGTTGTTACCTTGTTTCATTTTTTGCTAATTGCTGTGTATACCCCCACCCCCAGAACCAGGATTTATCAGTTAAAGTGTGAATCATATTTTGTAACTTCACATGATTTTAATTGAGTTTCCCCACAAGGAAAAAAACACAATTTCCTGTTGATAAAATTTACATTTCTTTTTCCAGTTCTTAAGTTTTAATTTTGCTTGATTTGAAATGTAAATGTGTCTTTTTCCAATATATATATGATTTGTTTGAGTTATAGTGTATCAAGAGCAATGATAAATGAGATGCCACATAGCTTTAAAATTCAAAAAGCAGTGATTTTTTTCTTGTTTTGAGTAGACCACGTATTTAAAACACCAATATCACAAAGCAGATAAATAAAAAGAAATTATTAGCTTTACAAAATGGTCTGTATGGCTCTAACTTAACTATCTATCAAGTTATATTAATCCATTTAACCATTCAATTCCCCCAATTTTCCTTATGCAAAATAGTTTGAGAATGCTGATGTTATTTAAAGTGTGAGCTATAAAATGATAAACTACATTATAAATATGCAGCATTGTTTTAATAAGACAGAAAGCTATAAATATTGTCTCACTTTAAGAGCCAGATCTCAAAGGCTGAAAGTGGTCCCAGTTTCAGGTAGGATTTTCTAATTAGAGCAAACTACAAGAAGCAAACAGAAGACTTGAGAAGTGAGGGCACCCAAACTCTTCACATGAGCCAGTGTCTTAAGAGAGACCTTCCTTCATGATGTGTCTGGTTCCTTCATCCCTACCTGGTTCTCTCAGAGGTAACCAACTGAATGGGCAGAGGAGTAAAATTCATTCATAGGGTGACTGGAAACCACTCACAGTTTCCCTGGCCATTCACCTGGCTCCACAAAGTAACCTAGCCTGTTCCACAAGGTCAGAGAAAAGGAGCCTAAATATGAACTAGTCCTGAAGAAGTTCATGAAGGATCCTGAGTGTGACTGTACCATTTGTCAAGAAGAGTTCTCAGAATCTGCCTGTGACTTTTAAGTAAGCATCACCCTACGTCATGTCCACTGGGAATTTAACTTCACCTGCAGCCTGGGCTCCTCCAGCAGCGGATGGGCTGGCTCCCAGCACTGGGAAGAAGCCTCTGTGTAGGAAGCCCTGGTTCTCCTTGGGGGAGGGGCTGGGATCAGGTCCGCCCACTCTACCATCCTTTTCTACCAAGGAAATGACAGCTCACACCAGCATTGAGGCTTCCAGAGGGGAAAACTCTAAAGAACCTTTTGTTTCTTGATGGCAAATTTAATATCTGGTCCTTCTTTAAAGACCAAGGAAAACTGCACCTCAGCGCACATCTCTCACTCTCCTAGCAATGGAAGTAATAAATGGAATAGACTATGGTGTGATCATTAAGACTCTTAACTATCCAAGCTCCCTTTACTTCATAAGGAGGCATTATTATCATGGAAATAATCAGATCTGTTCTCTGGTACTTTTCTGGTATTTCTACCAACTTCAATTCAGGACTCACATCTCATGTAATAAAATGACCTTTCAATGGACTACCCAATTGATTACTGTGGAAATATTCGATCAGATGACAAGATTGGTGATTCAAAGGTTTCAACAGCCTAGAATTAATCATCTGAAACATAATGGTCTGCAAATGCTCTTTGGGGTCTGCACCACAATTCTTACTAAAGTCTGTTTCCTAAAATACAAATAAACTTCTTTCCTCTGCTTTTCAAACTTATTCAAATAGGATTTCTTTATAAAATTATGCTCACCATAGTTAACAGAAGTTATATTATTATAATTATTTTTACTTAGATATCCTTTGCCCAACAATGACATCTTCACTAAAATATAACTAAAATAAAATCTGAAATGATTAGGTTTGATATAAGTTCACAGATTTAGCCCAATTTTCCTCTATCTCCTATATAAAAATTTTTAGAAATTTTAAAAACGTAGAAAGTAATTTGATAGAATACCTGACTACCCATTGCTCAGAATTGATGAGTGACACATTTTATGTTATTTGCTTCTAAGAAAGAATTAATGTGCCTACTGGTAAGTGGTAACAATGAAATTTGAGCTTCCATGGCCATGAGTTCATTGGATTGGTCAGTGTTTCAATTAATAAACTCTGGTCTTGTATCTGAAAATGAGTTGTGCCATTTCAGAGGTCAGTAAGTCATGTTTCCAAGGAAACAGAGCTCTGTAGCCACCCCCCTTCAAGGGAAATGCCAGTGAGTGCTAAATTGTCTGGGTTTCTAGAAGCCTCAGTGAACCTTGGTTATTGCTCTGGTCATTTTGTGCTGATAAGAAAGCTTCTTTCCCCTAAACCTCCTCTGATTAGACTAAGATATTCATCTATCTACATTCCCTGCTTCCTTTGAATATGTTCTCCCTCAAACAGCGTTCTTCTGCTGAAAATGTAGCCCATAAATGTTTATACTTTGATTACTTAAAGTAGGGGTTTTCTTTAAGTAAAAGAGAAAGCCTAGTAGAGCATAACAAGAATGTGCTTTTAGCAAAAATTAAACACTAAACGTGGCAGATCAAGAGCTCTTTTATGAATACCCAGAAGATACCACGCAACTCCAGTAAAGAATCTGGCCAAGTTAAACAACCCACGATGACTGCAAAATATACATGTGACATGATGCATGTTAAATGTGATTCCCACTGACATCACATCTCAGAAAGTTATTATACATTATCTCATTTTTTAAATTAAAGGCAATAAGAATTATGAAGGAAACTGCTTAATTAGTTAAAGAGTATATGACTGCACAGAAAAAAGAAAACACAGTATCTTTGAATTTAGTTTCAAAGCATTGCTTGATTTTGAACCATTTGGAGGAAGAAAAAATGATATCTGAATTCATTATAATATTGTTCTGCTTAAAAACTCTTATGTGTGTATTAGCTGAGTTTAAGCTCAAACACTTGAGCATGTGTGCCGGGCCTGCTGTGCTGTGCCAGACTTCTCCTGATCAGTTTTGAACCACTTAATAAGGCACATTCCCCAAATGTCATTCATTTCCTATCCCTCTGTTTCTCAATGCACTCAAGCTCTTTTGAAGGAGATGGTGTGTGCGGGGCCAGCTCAGCCAAGGGTTCGGTAAGCCAGAGCGAGGGTGGGCAGCAAAGGATGTAGAAAAGACAGACAAAGAGAATAAGCTGGGTCTAGGTGGATCTCCTCTGCCTGGCTGAGGCCACAGAGAGAGATCCAGACAGCAAGCTGAGCCTTTATTTTATAGCCAGAGGTAAACAAGGTAGTGATCACCATAGTTACAATGTTCTTGAGTTTCACTTGTTTTGGCAGCACTTGCTGCATCTCCCTCAACCCATTAGCTAAGGATCTAGGGAGTGTCAGAAGGTCAAGCCTAATTATGCTAAGAGGGCTGTACTCTCTAAGCTGGGACTTGTTTGTGGCTTTGACAACAGGTAAGTCCGCGACTTAACCCTATAGCCCCCCCTACAATGGTGTCTTAGTCTCCTTTGCCTCTTCTATCCCTTGACACTTCCTCAATATGGTCATTACACATTATCAGTATGCTAATACCAATCAGTATATTATCATAAACGCATAGTCACTTTTATTTTATTTTTATTTTTTTTACAAATTACAAGTTCATTAACAACAAGAAATAAGCAACAGTGTAAAGATCAGCAAAAAAAAAAAAAAAGAGTGATCTATAAAGTCATACATAGATTCAGCTTCTGTCTTCCCAACCCTTCAATATTTGGCTCATTCTCTGCATGCATTCACCAAAGGTTCTTTTCTCTCAGTATGTATGTTTCATTTGCTTTTACCATAGACATCATTATTATAACTCTATTGGAATCAGATTGTAATTGCATCTTTCTCACATTCTCTATTCCCAATTAGAGAGACCTGGAAGAGGATATTAAGAATTGTAATGACTATATATATATATATATATATATATATATATATTTGATTTTGTACAGAGAGGAAGAGAGAGGGATAGAGAGTTAGAAACATTGATGAGAGAGAAACATCAATCAGTTGTTTCCTGCACACCTCCCATTGGGGATGTGCCTGCAACCAAGATCCATGCCCCTGACCGGAATCAAACTTGGGACCCTTGAGTCCACAGGCCGATGTTCTATTCACTGAGCCAAACCAGTTAGGGCAAGAATTATAATGATTTTCATAAGGTTTGCTTTACATTTCTGGAAGACAGTAGGGTTCGATGAACATTTATTTTGTTTCCTTCTCATTCCTGTACTTCATACCCATTGATTCCAGGAGATGCTGTGCCTCTAGTGAGCCAAGGGCTGTCCTGGGGTAGAGGCCATGAGGGTCATGGCCTTGGCACTTCTCAGAGCATGGGACCTAAGGCACTCTTGCAAGAAAATATCAAGAACAAACTGAGTTTGTTCTCCTCGTAGGTTTCTGAGACTATTCATTATCTCCACAACTGTGCAGGTAACAGGTGACGTCAACGGCGTCCCCAAAAGACAGCTTTCCTAACTGGTAGATAAAACCTGGAGTAAAAGAATGACATTTATTCTCTAAGCTGGAGACTATAATCCATATTGATTTTATGTAGTGTGACAGGTGTTGATACTTGAGTCTGTCTAAAAGACGCAGGTAATATGAAATGTGCTGATCATGAATCCAGGGGCATGCGTCTCAGCTTCCCAGGTTAATATTTATCCTTATATTGGATAATGGAATAACGCTGTTAACTTGAGTAATGTCTCCTCTGCTATTCTGTATGTAAACAAAGTGATCCTGTTGACCTATGAATTAAATTTCACAAAACTCTCACTGAGTTAAATAGAGGATCCTAGAATGTGCTCCTGATAAAATGGCATTTTAAATATATACTGAGGCAGGGCCAGCTCATAGAGCAAGCAATAATCAATAACTCATTCCCTAGGGTGCCTCTCTTGTTATCACCTCCCATTCACACACACACACTCTCACACACACCCCATTCCCAGGAAGTGAGTTAGCATTCATTGCTCGTTAGGGTGAAACAGACGATGGCCTAAAAGCGCTCATAAGTCTTTGTGAAAAGGCCATACCAAGAGGCAAATTGTGGCTTTACTGTCATTCTTGCCAGGAAGTTAGACTTCTCTAGAAAAACAAAAAACAAGCCAAAAAACTTTATTTTCATCCTTATTCACTCCCTGAGCTTAAGGGTTCAAAACATCTTCTGTTCCTAGGTGAGCGCTCTGCACAAGGAAAAACCAAAAACTGACAGCTTGATGAATCCTTCCCACACCTGGGCAGTAAATATGTAAGTTTCCTAATTCCATTCACTGAGCTACTCATTAATATCTGCTTTGTTAGCCTGTTGCAGCTTAGATTTTCTTTCAAAGACTTTTATTAGGGGAAAAGTTAATGGTTTGTGCCAATGAAACCATCATTGTCTACTTGTCTAAAAACAAACACTAAAATTATTTGCAAGAGCAATGAATGGCTTGTGGGGGGGCTATAAAAAGTTCTTCCAGTTGCCCTGCCTACCTCAGAATGGCACAATTCCTGCCCATTGGGGATTGTTTCTTTCTAATAGCAGTTTGCCTTTGTCTGGGTCACTATACACACACTGACAGTGCACTTAGACAGGGTCCTCTTGCTATTCCAGACTTGCGGGACTCAAAATGAGAATGCTTACAAATTTGTAGTTTATTGCAGGAAAGGTTATGATACAGCAGCAGCATTAATGTTGGGATGTGCATCACAGCCAAAAGCTGGCATAGGGCATGAAATCCAGAGAGGCCAGCTTAGAGGTCTGATTGTCCTCCCTCTGTAAGGAGTATACCAGTATGTCCTTCCTCTCTGGGTCCAGGAACCATGGGTATGTGCACAGAGCACCTCAAACAAAGTGATCCAAAATGTAATTTCACCTGGAGTTTTTTATACCAAGCAAGCCAGTCATGTAGACAATTTCCTGATATATAACTAGCTGAGTGACAAAGCCCTCCAAGTATTTTAGTGACTACTATATGCAGAGGATCAATTTCACTGCAATAATAGTTAATCAATAAATAACTGAAACTTTTCAAAACTATGTTTACAAGCAACACTGCTATTCTGCATGCTCCATCCTTTGACCAGGAATCAGGGCAAAGCAGGTACATTTCTTATTTAATTAAAAGAGCGCAGGCCAATTTTAGGCCTGCTGGAATTAACTGTCCCAGTTTAGCATGGGATTGTCTTTGCTTTCCTAGAATTGGCTCATATTTTCTTCCGAATTTGCCCTTTGGCAACTAATATATTTTTAAAGAACAAAAAAATATATATATCCATAAGTGGCCTGACTAAAATGGCAGTCACTCTGGGTGGTGTCCAGGGGGAAGATTGTGTCTACTCCCTATGTCACCTGCCCAGCCACTAATACGATGCTGTTACAGACACTGTAATAAAAAACTCCTTTGTTCCTATATTAATCTTTGAGAAAAAAATGGTCGATGCAGAATTAATCACAAGCTCTATCCTACTCACATAAATTCAGATGTTTACCTTGCTGATCTATGCTGCAAACACTTGACTTTACTTAGAAGTTCACCTACAGAGGAGCCAAGTTCAGTTAAACAATAACTAGGACCACTGTCAAAAGAGCTATTAATACAAAAATAACTTGTGCTGAGTTTTGAAGGTCACTGAGGTAAAAGACCAGACATATGTTAGCTCTATGCATTTCTATACACATTTGTGTTTTAAATGAATGCAAGTGTGCTCTGTTTTCTTCTTCTGAGATTAATTCTTTTATGACAAAAAGTAGCAAGATAACATCACTGAAGGAATTGACTTGCTGTTACATAGGACTTCAGCTAATGCAAAAATGTGCTTTCAGCAAGGAGAGCACACTTCCTTCTTATTGATGCCGACAAATGGTCTGAATGAAGTGGTCAATAATCAGTGTGGACATGAGGATAGTAGCTGGTGATATCCCACAGAGAAAATGTATAAAGGACTAAAGGAAGAAAGAGACAATAGAGGAAAAATTAGGTATGCTTTAAGTGCCTGATTGAGTAAGAATTTTCAAAACATAAAACAGTGTAAGAAAATTCAATGGAAAAGATAGAAAATCTACTATATTATGACTTAAAACTTCCAAATATAAAGAACATTATAAGAAAACAAATTGAGGAAATGTATAAATACAACACCAGTTCATTAATATTCTAAACATACAAAGATGTTGTATACATATTGGGAAATAGAAAAGTAAAGCAAAGACCATGAACAGATAATTTATGGAAGAGGGAATAGAAATGATAATATAAAATTGTATAGAGGATTCAAAAATGTGAATCAAGACCAAAATATATAACCTTCAATCTACTTGAACGTTTTGTAATTTTAAAAAATCATACTGGTGAAGCAAATGGTTTTATATCTTGCATTTGAAAGTATAAATTAGTTTAATAATTACATTGGGTTCCACATCCAAAATCCAGGATAAAACAATCATTTCTCCTAAGATCATTGTGCTTCTTTGTTTCTAAAGTGTCAATATGCTTAAAGAACCTATCGTGATACTTTATTATAGAATCAATAGTTTATTTTTTTAAGAATTATAAATTTATGAAATTTTAAGGTTGTGAAGATGCAGTACTTATAAAGTCTGGCATTATTATTATTATTATTATTATTATTATTATTATTATTTGTAAAGATGACACATACACTGAAATTTAGAGAGATTTTAATGCTGAACCCTCTTGTCGGCTGCACATGTTCTGGGAGAACATCAGAAATACCCTGTTCTGCAGTCCTTCCCACAAACTAAGGCTTAACATAGCTCCAATGGCCACTCTCTGCTCCTCAAACCGCCTCTTCCTCATGCCATGGAAACCAGTGTCCACCTTTCCCCTATGCAAGGCAAGAGTGCAACCAACTCTACCAAAGACCCTGCTTCTGCCAACTGTGCCATAAAGAATATGGTGCAGGTCTCCACCCCAGCACCATTCCTGCCCCACCCCATCACATCCTCCTCCTCCTCCCAGACTCTAGCAAACCCCAGCATTGCCACACAGCACACATCTAGCCCCTGCCAGGTCGGGCCACTGTCCATTTCACATCTCCTGCTCCTTTTCAGATCAATAGAGAAAGTTGTTTCTGCCCCAACATAATCAACCAAAGTCCTGGCTCTCCTTCCTCTGAAAGAGACGCAGAGAGTTGCCCAGTCATTCTTCTCTCTACGTATTAGGAGAGGAATGAACGTTGCCAATAAATTTCTTAATTACCCACATTGTCACCCCAAGCAACAGACCTTGAATTATGTCCCATTAGTGACAAGGTACAGTTAAGAGCTTTAATTAGAAGAAGAATATGATGAGATTTGTGCTTGAGGCACAGCGTATATTTACTGTGAAAGATGAATCCAAAAGGAATGAAACTGTAAGCAGAGAAGTCAGAAAACTATTGCAGTATTCTCTCGGAAAAGGACAGGACTTGCCACATCTGCAGTGACACAGAGGTGGGAATGAAGAGGCAGAATGGAAGAGAGAAATGTCAGGCACATATGATTCTGTGATTGATTGAATGTGAGTAGTGAGGATTGAACATTAGAACTACATATGATGTCCAGACTGCTGGCATGAGTGACTGGGTGGGTCATGGAGGTAATCGCAAAGATGGGAATTATGGAGTGAGAGGGAACAGGTTTAGGAGGCAGTTCAATTTTAAGTGACTCTACTGAGTGGAAAATAATTATTCTAGTCACTAACACATTTACTCCCATGTCCAGCATCTCTGCTTACTCACTTTCTTGGAATCTTAACTTTTTCCTACAGGCTTAATCTTCAGCTTCTATGCTCCAGGAGGAGAAAGCGAGAAAGCCCTGTGGAATTGATCCCGACTTCCAGTCCTGCTTGCCAATCTACACCAGTCACCTGTCCCAACAAAATGATGTCTAGATGACATGTAATAATCTGATAGAATAAAGATTCCTGGGTCTCCCCTGCCCAGTGAGACAGGAGAAAGCACATTTGTACATTGTTTGGGAACATTCTCAGGAGAACCAATTTTAGGAAAGGCATTTGTAAGTAGTTAACCAGGCAGCCTAGGCATGGGGGTTCCCTGATGACATGACCTTCCTTCAAGTTTAAAGTTTCCGGAACTGACAGTTTTTATCCATGGTGCCTTTCCTACTTTCTTGGTGTTCTTCTATTACCTAATGTTTGTATTTATTGTTTTCTACTATGATTATGTTAATGCAGGGAAAATTTGCAAGTGTATTATTAAATATTAGGTAGAAATCATGATGTGCCACTTTGTACATAAGGATATTTTATTCATATGTTCATATGTTAGTTTTAATAAATGTATTCAACATACTAAAATATCAGAATGTGACTGTGAAATGGCAATGGTATTGTCTTCCCATAATTATGAAAAATTTTGGATTGACTATTAGATTATGGGAACTCTGTAATGAAAGGCGCCTATAATAAGTGCGAAAGGGATGGAGGGTCCATGTATTAGACCGTGTTAGAGGTAAGTCATACCATTTCTTTGGTCTTTCTATTTGTAATTCACACTATGTAACAAGGATGCAAGGGCATTTATGACACTATACTGCATTCATTAAGAAGATAAGCAGGACTGAGAGTATTTCATAATCCTTTCAGTTAAGACTATTTCCATGCATTTTTTATTTCTTTTAGAAATGTAATGATTTGTCCTAGCAATGATTGTTAATAGAAATGAACATTTCATAAATACATAATTGTGATATTATTTTTCAGTGTATCCCTTTTCTTAAAAAACATAGGATTATAGCTGCCGCTCCATCAGGAGCACATTGTTCAGTCGAAACCTGACTGGTCAACCTTGACCAATTATTGGACACATGCAACCAAAATGTCATGTTGGGTGAAGTTTTGTGGGAAGCTCGGAAACTAACAAGCAGCCAGCAGCAGCTCTTCCTCCTGCATGATTACCTTCACCAAGTCAATGCTAAATCATCCTAGTGATGTGAGGACAGTGCAGTAGAATCTGAAAGGTGTATATAAAATTGCTTTTTACATTTCTTTTGTTGCAATGTATTTGAAAACTTCTAGCTTTAAAGAATCTAATCTAATAAAAGAGTAATATGCAAATTAACCATCACTCTGAGACACCTAAGCCACACCCACCAGCCAAGCCACACCCATTAGCCAATCAGAGTGGCTGTATGCAAATTAACCCAGCGAAGATGGAGGCTGGCAGCCACGGAGCTAGAGTAAACAGGAGGCTTCCATTGCAACTGCCTGACTAGGCTGGCAGGCCTCTGCTCACAGTAACAGTGTTTCAATTATAGAAATCACGGAGCTGAAGCAAACAGGACGCTTCCATTTCCTGCCTAGGCCTCTGCTCAAGGTAACAAAGTTTCAATTATAGAAGATAAATGAACCCCAGAAACCTGATTCCAGCCAGTCTCACTGGGACGTTGGGTCAATGGGAGCTGTGGGCAACCTGAAAATGGCTCTCAGCCACTCACCCAGGCTGGCCACACCCCCATGGGGTGAAGGTCTCCACTGGGGTGGGGGGGTTTGGTCAGCCTGCAAACAGCCATCAGCCCCTCACCAGGCATGCCAGCCAATGGACATCCCCCGAGGGGTCCCAGACTGCTAGAAGGCACAGGCCGGGCTGAGGGACCCCACCCCTGAGTGCACAAATTTTTGTGCACCAGGCCCCTAGTTTGAATATAAAAGCAGGAGGACTTATTGATGGCGGTTAATTTGCATACACAGGAGAGCAAAGACTAAAGACAGCGTAGAAGGAAGCCAAGTGCTGCAGAAGAGAGCCAAGCAGGGGAGAAGGGAATGGAGCCAAGGCAGCAGAGATGGTGAAGAAGGGAGGGAGAAGGAAATGGAGCCGAGGCAGCAGAGATGGTGAAGAAGGGAGGGAGAAGGAAATGGAGCCGAGGCAGCAGAGGTGGTGAAGAAGGGAGGGAGAAGGGAATGGAGCTGACTCAGTGGAGATGGTGAAGAAGGGAGGGAGAGGTGGGGGGAGGTGGGGAGCTAAGGCAGCAGAGACAGGAGCCGAGGTGGGCTTCACTCCCTTCTCTGCTTCGTTCTGGCTGAGGAAGCCCTAGTTTTGCAGGAATCTTCCTGCAGTGGGCTACTAGTATATAAATAATCATCTTGGTTTTAGCTTGCCAATGTCTGGACACTAAAACACCAACAAGCATATCTCTATTTCTAACTGGAGTCTCTCCGTGTTTCTTTGAGAAGAAAGATAAGAAATTGAAGGGGAAAAGTAAAGTAAGAGGGTAGAGAAAAGGTCAAGGACCCCTAATACATACACTTTCCCATGAGAGATGTTCTATCCATGCTTAACTCTAACCTAACGTCTTTTATACTAGTGCGACAGTGCTGGGGAGTACCAAACATGGGGCATTTGTCTTCAGAAGGAAAATATGCCAACATCCCTAGGGTGCTTTACTGAGCTCCTCAGCAGAAGCCTTGTTACATGGAATGTGCTGAGAGAAACAAACTCTTCTGCAACTTAAATTACTGCAGTGATACGTTATTCCGGAGTCTAGAAAAAAACATTTTCTTGACTTTGCACAAGAATTGTTGGAAGAATTTACAATGATTTGGAAAAGGGGAAGCTTTTTAATGGCCATGAAAGAATAAAATTCATTCTAGTTCAAGAATTGTACATAAAGAATATGCTTTTTACTAACAACTATAGCATTAAATCTTCAGAGTCAAAGCAGTAAGAAGATTGAGGCTTTTGCAGATATTTATGGCATTTTGGAGCATCAATCTCAGATGTCCGCATTTTCATAAGTCAGCTTAACCTATTGAAATAAGTTTCAAGGCAACATTATCATTAATTAGATTTTTTAAATTATCTTTTTTAAATTGTATACTTTCTATGCCTCACTTGTTACAGGCTCTTTATTCTGATATGCAGTTCAGATGGCCCTGAAGAAAGGGAATGGCTGTATTTACATCAAAGGCAAACTTTTCTATGTGTTTTCTCTTCAAGACAATATGAATATAATTTAAGTCTATCCATAGCAAAACATGAACAAGAGCTAACTAACTGGCACATTTGTTATCAGAGAGTAAGGGGATGTTGTTGGCTGACACACTGGCTGTGATCAGCTGGTAGAAAAAGACTTCAAAATTCCCCTTTCTGAGCTAAAATATTTCACTACATTTCTGACAAATCTGTGTCCTATTTCTTGTCTACCTGGTATACAACTGAGGACATCAGAGAACCTTCAACAGTGAACCTGCTAACTTTCCCTGGTTTTGTCTGTTGAGCTCTATTCATGATCATTCAAGTTTGTATGGGATCCTAAAAAGACAACTGGGTATGTCCTTTAAAAGTTATGTTTTCTAGGTCCCTCCATGCTGTCTCAAAGAGTAAGAGACCTGGAGAGTATTATGCTAAGTGAAATAAGCCAGTCAGAGAAAGACAAGTGTCACATGATCTCAGTCATATGTGGAATCTAATGAACAGAATAAACTGATGAACAAAACAGATCCAGAGACGTAGAAGGATGCAATAGACTTCGGAATATCAGAGGAAGGTGGGGGTGGATGAGTGGGTGGGAAGAGATTAACCAAAGAACTTATATGCATACTAGGGGCCCGGTGCACAAAAATTTGTGCACTCGGCAGGAGTTGGGGGGGTACTTAATCCCTGCCTGTGCTCTCTCACAGTTTGGGACCCTGGAATCCATTGGGGCACACAGCACACACAGAGGACACACCTCCCTGTGTGCTGTGTGCCCCACACTGATTTCCAGGCCTCAGCCTCAGGGGCGGAGCTGGCTTGGATCCTCCGCCTCCTCCCTACCCCCCAGGCTGCCCAGCCGCCTGGAATCCATGGCGGGGGGGGGGGCAGAGGCACTCAGGGAGGCTATCCCTCCCTGAGTGCCCGTGCCCCCACCCCATCACAGATCTACTTCCAGGCTGCAGGACAGCCTTGGGGCCTGGGCTGACTTGCTCCGCCAGGCCCCGGCTGCCCTGCCGCCTGAAATCGATCGCGGGAGCACGGGCACGCACGCCTCTGTGCCCGAGCCCCACGATCACAGATCTACTTCCAGCTGCAGGGCAGCCTGGGGGCCTGGGGTGCCCTGCCGCCTGAAATCGATCGCGGAGGCTCAGGCACTCACGGAGGTGTGTGTGCCCGAGCCCCTGCGATCATGGACCTACTTCCAGGCTGCTTTCTGCCTGGAGGTGTGGGGCTGCAGGCGGTCGCTCCTCCGGCCCCCCCACCCATGTGGCCTGCAGGAAGGCAACAGATGGCGGCAGCAGACACCCGGAGGCACGCCTCCGGGTGTCCCCCTCCGCCATCTTGGCTGGGCTACTTTGCATACAGCTTCTCTGATTGGCTGGCGGGCGTGGCTTACCCTGTCTCGGAGAAACGGTTAATTTTACTATTTCACTTTTATTAGTTTAGATATTCATAACCCATGGACACAGATAATAGTGTGGTGAAGGCCTGGGACAGAGAGCAGGTGTGGGCCAGAAAGGATTAGTGGAGGCGGGGGCGGGGGGGGGGGGGGGGGGGGGGGG
>PVJC01022593.1:0-27178 GCA_004026665.1 Murina feae
TCCTTTTTGTGCCACATACGGTCTCTGTCCAGACTTTTTAACCTAGGAAAATCTTCTCAAAAGTTGGGGTCATCTTATATGCCCAGTCGTCTTATACGCCAGAAAATACGGTACCACTTTTTGTTTTTGCAAGTCACTTTAGAAAATTAAACCAAAATTATAATCATGTTAATTAATAGTGTAATTTTGCACGTGCTAAAAAAGTTGAGAGTTGGTTATTCCTAAGATTTATTTCCTGCCCAAATGCCACAACTCCCTAACTCATCAGCTTTTTTTGCAAAGAACCCTTTAATTCTTGCCTTGAGTAGAGTGGATGTGATTAATTCTACCTTCTCTGCCTGAGTAGGTAAACAGGGTTGGGGCTGGACTCACATTTCTTTTTCTAAAATATATTTTTATTGATTTCAGAGAGTAAGGGTAAGGGACAGATAGACACATCAATGAGAGAAAACCATCTATAGGCTGCCTCCTGCATGCTCCCCACTCGGGATTGAGCCCATAACCCAGACATGTGCCCTGACTGGGAATCGAACCCTGAACTCCTGGTTCATGAGTTGATGCTCAATCACTGAATCATGGCAGCTGGACTGGACTCACATTTCTTAATTAGTTTTCTTCTGTTCATCACTTTTAAAAAAATCTTTATCATTCAGATTATTACAGTTGTTCCTCTTTTCCCCCTCCATAGCTCCTTTCCTCCCAGTTCCCACCCCACACTCTGTCCTTATCCCCCCTGCTGTTCTCATCTGTAGGTGTACGATTATTGTCCAGTCTCTTCCCACTCCCCCAACACCCTTTCCCCGCCCCCAAACATTGTCAGTCCAATCTCTTTCTATACCTCTGATTCTATTGTATTCACCAGTTTGTTCTGTTCATCAGATTTTTATTCACTTGATTTTTAGATTTAGTTGTTGATAGATATGTATTTGTTGTTCATAATTTTTATCTTTACTTTTTCATCTTCCTCTTCTCAAAGGATACCTTTCAGCATTTCCTGTAATACTAGTTGGGTGGTGATGAACTCCTTTAGCTTTTTTTTTTTTTTTTGTCTGTGAAGCTCTTTATCCGACCCTCAATTCTGAATGATAGCTTTGGTGGGTAAAGTAATCTTGGCTGTAGGTTCTCGCTATTCATCACTTTGAATATTCTTGCCACTCCCTTCTGGCCTGCAAAGTTTCTGTTGAGAAATTGGTTGACAGACGTATGGGTGCCCCCTTGTAGGCAACTGACTGCTTTTCTCTTGCTGTTTTTAAAATTCTCTCATCTTTTCATTTTGGCATTTTAATTATGATGTGTCTTGGTGTGATCCTCTTTGGGTTCCTTTTGTTTGAGGTTCTCTGCACTTCCTGGACTTGGAAGTCTATTTCTTTTACCAGGTAGGGGAATTTTTCTGACATTATTTCTTCAAATATGTTTTCAATATCTTGCTCTCTCTCTCTTCTTCTGGCACCCCTATAATTCTAATGTTGGTATGCTTGAAATTGTCCCAAAGGCTCCTTACACTGTCTTCATATTTTTGGATTCTTTTTTCTTTTTGCTTATCCATTTGGGTATTTTTTGCTTCTTTATATTTCAATTCTTTGACTTGATTCTTGCGTTCCTCTAATCTGTTCTTGGATCTCTGTATAATATTATTTATTTCAGTCAGTGCATGCTTAATTTCTAGTTGGTCCTTTTTCATATCCTCGAGGGTCTCATTAGATTTATTGAGGGTCTCACTAAATTTATCGGCGGTTTCTAGAAAATTCTTGAAAAACCGTAAAACCGTGGTTTTGAACTCTATATCCAGTCATTTGCTTTCCTTCATTTCTGTCATTTGTGATCTCTTTCTTTGTCTCTGCATTTTGGCTGCTTCCCTGGGTTGATAGAGTGGCTTTCTGTGTTAGGTGATCACTGAGAGGAAATGACCTCCAAGCCATTTGGTTATGCAAATCAGCTGTGTCTACAGTAGGAGAACTTCTGTGCTGGAAACACCCTTATGGGGCAAGAGTTGTTTCAGTGGGACTTTGGTTGTTCACCAATTTTGATACTATTTCTGCCTTTGGCTCAAGTTTTTATTTTTTTATTTTATAAATATTTAACTTGTACATTGAATGATTCTCTGTAATTTTGCAGAACCCACTAGCCAGAGTTTATTTCTACGTAATGATTATAGTAATTACTAGAGGCCCGGTGCATGAAATTTATGCATTTGTGGGGGAGAGGTCCTTCAGCCTGGCCTTCATGCTTTCGCAGTCCAGGACCCCTCAGGGGATGTCTGCCTGCCAGCTTAGGCCTGCTCTGTTGGACCTCCTTAGTGTTGCGCTTGCCAGCCTTGAGCCTGGCTTCTGGCTGAGTGATGCTCCCGCTGCATGGAGTGTCTGCCCCATGGTGGTCAGTGTGCATTATAGTGACTGGTTTTTCTGCTGTTTGGTCTATTTGCATATTAGCCTTTTATTATATAGGATGAATGTTTTAAAAACTCATATCCATGGGTTATACCAACCTCTGGTTTATTTAATCAAGACATACTGAATTTTGTGTGTGTATTTTATGAAAACTATTTAGCTAAGATGAACCAAGTTTTTGAGAAACTCACAGTGTATCCTTTTGTTAACGGTCTGGCACAGAGCACAAAGAAAACATTATTTTTGAAAAGTTGAGTGAGTCTCTTATGGAGATAATTCATAGTTGCTTTATGGCTGCACTATGATTAGTGAATTAACCATATAATTTCATTTAACTGCAAACATTTTGAGGCCATATCATGAGCTTGCAGAAGTTACGTGCTTAGAAAAATTAGTGTAGTCCTTATCGATGCTTGTGTTAGAAAAAAATTTGGCTGTGACTCCTCGCATTTTCATAGGCCTGCTGTGTGATGCCTGCAAGTTACTGAAAACCGGAGACTTTTTTACAACATATTTAAAATGTAACTAAAAGTAGTATTTATCACAGAGGGACTTTGAGGTGACTAAATCAGATAATTACTGTAAACATAAATATGTGGTATTTGATAAACATTAAATTTTGGCTCTTTAATTATTAAGGGTAATTTTCAAAACATTTGTCAAATTAATGAATGAAAAATAAACACATGTTTTTGTTATGCTTTTCATGTATATCCCTTTTATTAAATTTTTATTTTTATACATACCTAACTTGTACATTGAATGATTCTATGTAATTTTGTAAAAATTGAACTCTACTTTGAGTTGTAACTAGAAAAACTTCTATCAAGATTTAATGTATGCAAATCCTGAATTAGTGTTTCCTTTGGTACTACTGCTACAAATACTATCACTTTACAGCATTTATATTATATATTTATTCCATTAACTCATTTCATTCTTAGAGAAATTTCTGTGAGAACAGTTGCTATTTCCCTTGTTTTATAAAGGAAGAGACTAACACACAGCAGGATTAATAGAATTGATCTGTGCCATTTAGCTTTTAAGTGGCAGCCCCAGTCATGGGACTTAAGTATACTTACTACTGAACTTTCTGCCTCTTTTCCCTAAATGTTGGCCAATTTAAAATTGGAGAATGATCATATCCTTTTGTAGTATAACAAAGATAGGATATTTATATGGAGAAGAGTTTTAGGGAGATGGAAATGGAGGTACTGGTCACAAGTGTTTGTGTAGATATAAAGGTAGCTAAAAACATGGAATGTGCAGGCACATTTTAAATGCATGTACAGTTGAACAAATGTTTTCTATATCATCTCAA
Organism: Murina feae; assembly: GCA_004026665.1. NCBI lineage: Eukaryota > Metazoa > Chordata > Mammalia > Chiroptera > Vespertilionidae > Murina > Murina feae. The sequence continues at coordinate 3,709 of PVJC01022593.1, forward strand.
AATATGTTTATTTAGAGACATTTAACCATAATTGTCAAGTTAATTTGCATTCAAGAAAATTAAATTTCCACCCTTCACATCTTTAAGATAAGGTCTTTTGTCATCTGGTCAGTGGTAATTTCTTTAGTTTTGTGCCCTGTCATTTTCTCGTCTTTCCCAACATGTAGTATGATTTAGTTATATACAAGTATTGTGCTTAGTAATTTTTTCATAGCTCGACTTATTTTCCCGTACTATTCACTCTGCCTTTCTGTCAGCTGAGGATTGTCCTGGGAAATGCTGAGTGATCTTTGAAGACAGTTGGAGCCTTTTTTGAGCTCTGTAGATAGAACACTCCCTGGGTATCATAGTATTTTAGTTGTCCTGGTACATTAAATTTACCTAAGTTATTTTGGCACAAAAATGAGTTTAGTAAACAGCTCAAAAATGAGCTCAGAAGAATTAGGATATAAGTGTTTTTGTTTTGGAGTTTATTGAAGGAAAGTTAAAAGACAAGGAAGAAAAATTGAGCATCTTTTCAATTAATTGTCTTATTTCAACTCCAAGTGTTTATTCTATCAATACATGTTCACAAGCATCTCCTACATACCTTCTTGACATCAGAGATTCAGCAATAAACAGAATATATAGACATCTTACTCTCATGGTGACCATATTTCAATGTAGAGACATACAATAATTAAAATGAATATGTAAAATATAAAATATTATACCTTGTGATAAATACATTGCTGAAAGATAAAGCAGGAAGGTGGAATATTAGCTATAGAAAGGGTTTACAGTTTAAAGTAGGATGGACATAGAAGATTTATAATATTAAGTGATATTTGAGAAAGGAGGTGATAAGGGATCAAACATGATGAAGTCTCAGGGAAAAGTATCCCAGGCAGAGGTACAGCAAAGCTAAGGCCATGAGGAATGAAGTTGCCTGGTATGTTCAAGGAAGAGCTAGGAGATAAGAGTGTCTGGGGAAAAGTGAAGGATGAAGAAGGAATCTAATCTAATAAAAGAGAAATATACAAATTAACCATCACTCTGAGACACCTAAACCGCACCCACCAGCCAAGCCATGCCCACCAGCAAATCAGAGCTGCTGTGTGCAAATTAACCCAGCCAAGATGGCGGCTGGCAGCCATGGAGCTAGAGCAAACAGGAGGCTTCTGTTGCACCAGTGATGGAGTTGAAACTCCTGCCTAGGCCAGCCGGGACTCTGCTCAAGGCAACAATGTTTCAATTATAGAAGTCACAGAGCTGAAGCAAACAGGAGGCTTCATTGCCTGCCTAGGCCTCTGTTCAAGGCAACAAAGTTTCAATTATAGAAGATAAATGAACCCCAGAAACCTGATTCCAGCCAGCCTCGCTGGGACATTGGGTCAATAGGAGCTGTGGGAAGCCTGAAAATGGCCCTCAGCCCCTCACCCAGGCTGGCCACACCCCCATGGGGTGAGGGTTCCCACTGGGGGTTTTGGCCAGCCTGCAAACAGCCATCAGCCCCTCATCCAGGCTGGCCAGGCATGCCAGCAGGTGGACATCCCCTGAGGGGACAACTTTTTGTGCACCAGGCCCCTAGTAGGAAATACGTTTTAAAAATCATGTAAGATCTTTTAGGTTAAAAGAGTATTAGCCTGACTGGTGTGGCTCATTGGTTGAGCATTACCCATAAACCAGGAGGTCACAGTTTAATTTCTGGTTATGGCACACACCCAGATAGCAGGCTCGATCCCCAACTGGGGGTGTGGAGTTGTTGAGGTGAGGGACACCGGAAAGGAAAGGGACACCAGTTATAAATCCATTAAATAGTTAAGGCAAGGAATATTCATTGCTTGGCCCAGAATGGTAGCAGTGGAGGTGGAAAGAAGTGACTGACAGAAGTGCTGAGGAATTAAATGGATTGTGTGAAAGAAGACAAAGAGTTAAAGGAACAATTCAGGACTTTTGGCTTGAGCATTTGGGAGTATAGATTTGTCATTTACTAAGATTGGAAATACTGCAGGAAGAGCAGATCAGAGGCAAGGGATCATTGGCAAAATTATTCTGTAAATGGCAAGATAGTAAATATTTTAAGCTTCACCAGCCAAAAGGACTCTTGAAACTATACAACTCTGCTCTTTTAGCAGAAAGCAGCTTTAGGTAAAAGGTAAACAAAATGAGCGTAGTGTTCCACAGGCTGTGGTTTGCAGATCTTGATTCTGGTACCCAAATAAATAAACTGTTTCAAGGAAGAAGTAGTTAATGATTGTATCAAATGCTGCTGATTTGTCAAAAGAAATGAGACTAAGAATTGACCATTAGATTTAACAACTTCTAGTGATCTTGACAAGAGCAGTTTTAAGGAATGTTGGGAGTGAAAGCATAATTGACATAAATATTTGGGCCAAGAGAGAATGGAGGAGAATTGGAGGAAGTAACAACTGCTAAATTTTTTTTAGTGTCACTTTTAGGGGAGCTAATTAATGGGATCTTAACCGTGGGTGGGAAAAAGGAGTTGTTTTTAAAATGGGAAAATAATAGCATAGGATACTCACGGGAATGATCTAGAAGTGAGAGAGAAATTGGTGATGCAGAAGAGGGCGGGGGGAGTGATTGCTGGACCATGTTCTTTTGAAGATAGATGGAATCTAGAATACCCGAGATGGGGCCTGTAACAGGAACACACACAGTTGATCCACAGAATTGGGCATTAGTTTAAACCTGTGGGCAGATGTAGTGACAGGAGGCTGGGGAGCAATTTTGTACTGATAGCTTCAATTTTCTCAGATATATGAAAACCAGTGAAATCAACTGAGAATGGGGAAGGACGTCTTAGAGGTTTGAAGAAGAAGAAAATAAAATTGTCATCAGGACAGGAGGTTCTTGAACATTTCTTCACATTAGAATTACTAGAATAAAAATACCAGTGCCTGGACTGCAACCATAGCCAATTAACTCAGAATCTTGGAGTGATGGCTGTTTTAGCAATTTAAAATTTTTTTATCCAAATGCCAGTAAATCTAAGAATAACTGATCTAGAAGTACAGGGGAAGGTGTCAACTAAGAAATATAGCAAGACTGCTGGGCCTTGCTAAGAGCCAACTTGAAGTTAGTGATCATGAATTTAAAATGAGACGACTCAGAATGATTATATTTTCTTATGGGAGATTTAACAACACGAGAGTGAGCAAGGAATGAATGGTCAGTTGGCTGTAGTGGGGTTTGAAATTTATCAAATGGTGTCCAGAAATTAGAGGGCAAAGGAATATGAGTGCATATGCATGAAAGTGTTTATAATGAACAACTATGGAGTTTCTGCTTGATAAGAAGAAAAGTGAGAGTATGAAGGGTTTGACGAATGTTGGAAAACCAGTGGAATGAATGAATTGTGAGGCATGGTGATATCAAGGAATTGTTTGAAGAGGGTTACTAGATAAGGTAAGCTGATAACATAGGAGGTAGAGGTTAGAAAATGTGATGCTTAAAGCTGATTTTATGACAAAATCTAGGGTATAACCATGGCAATAAGTGGCCAACACAGAGTGTAGGACAAGATCTCTGGAATAAAGGATTTCAATGAATTACTAGGCCAATATAGTGAGAAAATTGTTTTCAATGGTTATGTAAATCCCATAAATTATGATGAGTCATATCTTGAAGAGTGTGACAGTAAGGCAGGAACTGAAATCTTTGGGAATGAGGGGGCATCGTGACCTCATTTGGACAGCTTCTTCGTCTACATTTACAGAAACTGTTTCCTCTTTAGAACATTTTACACAATATGGATTTTCTTATACTTTATTCAGGATAGTTTTACATGTAGACAAATATTAGCAGCTTCCTTTTTGCCCTATTTTATACTGGATTTTAGTAATTCATTAGTTTGTAAGGTTAATTGTGTCATCATTGCTTTTCACACTTAAAGATAAAATATGCAGTCAGTATTTGGATAGTGGCAATTTTTCTTCTTGAAAGAAAATACCTCTTAGCTATAAGATTGGGCCAGCAATTGTAATAGAATCATTCTCCATGGAGAATACATTTTGTTTCCTGTGATCTCACTTCCAACATTAGCCTTAATCTGTAAGCAAAATCAGCAATCCTAAAGCAAAAAGAAAATAATTATATTTCTGTAAATGGAGAGTCAGAAAAATTACCAGCACACTGGGAAAAAAAAATTTTTTTTCCTATCTCCTGGGGGGTAACATGTTTGTTGTGGTGGCACTTATTTTTGTTTTCCCCTTGCTTAAGGGAACTTGCTATGGGGCAAATACAGCATGTTAATAAGAAAAAAGCCTATTAAGTATTTCACAACTTACCTGAAGCCCTCAATCTACCCCATCAAGTGGTAAATGCTTCCCAAGATAGAGTGCTCCGTGTTCCACGTTCAGCAGTGCAGATTGATGGGTATTTTCAGATTATTCCTGAAATTATAGTGCATTTGAACAATGTGAATTCTTGAGGTATGGAGTACAAATGTTCATCTTTCTATGTCTGAAATAGCAGACAGAGCCGTTGAGCTAAGTAAGACTCAATGTGATTTACAATCTCACTGCACATCAATCACTAAATATGCAAATTGTTGTGACTCTCAGGAGAGCCATGGCTGATTCATTGAGAGGGAATGGCTCTGTCAATGGAAGGGAGTTCTCTTCTCCTATCTCTAATCCTTTATACAAGTTATTCATGTGAACAGACCAATTTCTCTGCCACTCCAATTTTTTCACTACTTCAACTGATGCTGTCTCTTCTAGCACATCACTACAGATTAATCTAGAGCATACTCCCACTCCACTAAATGTTATTGACCAGTCTTAGGCAATCATATGGCAAGTCAAATGTTTGTTAACATATGTGAAGTTCATCATATTGATTTGGTTCTGTGTTTTCTGTTTAATTTTTTCTTCATCTATTAATACCATTTATGATATGACCCTCCCACAGGAGCACTTAATCCAATAGCTGTAACCTGGAGTTAAGTAGTCCCTAGTATAGGTCCTGAGCACACTCTGCTACACTGCCTATATAATATTACTGTAATTGGTTTGTAGATTTGATTTTTCTTTTTTTTTTAAATATGTTTTTATTGATTCCAGAGAGGAAGGGAAAGGGAGAGAGAGATAGAAACATCAATGATGAGAGAGAATCATCGACTGGCTGCCTCCTGCAAGCCCCACAATGGGGATCAAGCCTGCAACTTGGGCATGCGCCCTGACCTGGAATCGAACCATGACCTCCTGGTTAATAGGTCGATGATCAATCACTGAGCCACACCAGCCAGTTAATTTGACTTTTTAACTGAAACAACAGAGATCAAGAGTTTTCTGTTAAGAGGCTATATACAGTTGGGTTGAGGACAAATGCATCTGAGTTGCCTGGGTAGTTCCCCTGTTTTTCCCTTGTTCTTTTTATTTATTTATTTTTATAACATACACTAGGGGCCCAGTGCACAACAATTTGTGCATTCGGTGGGGTCCCTCAGCCCGGCTGTGCCCTCTCACAGTCTGGGACCCCTCAGGGGATGTCCACCTGCTGACATGCCTGGCCAGCCTGGGTGAGGGGCTGATGGCTGTTTGTAGGCTGGCCACAGCTCCCGTTGACCCAAGGTCCCAGGGAGACTGGCTGGAATCAGGTTTCTGGGGTTTATTTATCTTCTATAATTGAGATTTTGTTGCCTTGAGCGGAGGCCACAGCAGGCCTAGGCAGGCAACGAAGCCTCCTGTTTGCTTCAGCTCCATGGCTTCTATAATTGAAACTTTGTTGCCTTGAGCAGAGGCCACAGCCGGCCTAGGCAGGCAGTTTCCTCCATCACTGGCCTCCTGTTTGCTCTAGCTCCGTGGCTGCCAACTGCTATCTTGGCTGGTTTAATTTGCATATCGTTGCTCTGATTGGCTGGTGGGTGAGGCTTGGCTGGTGGGCATGGTTTACGTGTAATGGAGCAAGGGTTAATTTGCATATTACTCTTTTATTAGATTAGATATTCCTTATTTCCTGCCACTCCACAAAGAAAGCTACTAAGACTCAGGGCTCAGGTATCTGAAATATGATAAAAGTCTGTGCTTAACCCAGTGTTGCAGGTACAGTAGGCTGGGCTTCTCATAGGCTGACTTGATAAGAGGCCAGGTGTGCTTTCTCAGTCATCATACCTTGCCCCTCTAAGAAGAACTCCTTATTAACAGTGATGCTAAATAATTGGCAATCCTAATCACGAATTTTTAAATGGATTTTTAATGACTACATCTGTAAAGAATCATAAAATAATCTGATAGTCACTTTTTATCCGTTTGATTTTTACAGACAAGGGAATTGAAACAGTTATATTTCAAGACTTCTAAACCAATACTTTTTTTTTTTGTTATACCACACAGTTTCAAAAATAATTATTTGTTACTAGCTATATGCAAAAAACAAACACATATTAAGACATTTTTAAACTGTTAAAAATTTAAGTCCCTCTCTCAAGGCACTTAACATCTAGTTGGCAAGATAATGCAAACTGTTTATGCCACTCCCACGCTCCTTAGCATAAGGTGGCCAGATTTTAACATTGGTAAAGCGGGACACCATTGACCACTTTGCGATCTAAAACAGTGTATTCCCCTCTTGTTCTGCCACCGTTCCCTAGCTTATTGTGCATTCTTTCCAAAAATCAGGACTTTTTAAAAACGTCGCAGGACGGGGGACAAATTGTTAAAAATTGGTTCTGTCCCACCAAAAGTGGGACGTCTGGTCACCTTACCTTAGCAGCATGTCCACCTTGCATGATGGTCTATGTTGTGATGCGTTCCCTTCTCTTTCTAGCTTCTGCTTCCTATTTACACTCTGAATGTGATGGAAACGTAGATCTGCTGTGCTTTCTAGTGGTGGAATAGGGCTTGGCCCAGAGTCAGTGTTCCCTGAAGTTTAGAGAAAGGACTGAAAGAGAAGCCTGGATCTCCTCCCATGGGTGCCTGTTCTTCACTAGCCTTGAAGTGGCCCAAAGCAACTCTAATTTCCCCAGCTTTTCAAACTCTGCTAATAATTCAAGGCCCAGCAGTAGTGATGTCTCCTTCATATAGCCCTCCCTCTCTCTTTGCCTGCCTCCCTCCCCAAGCCCCACTCTGTGACTGTTTTGGGGTTTCTTTCTGGCTCCTGTCCCTGAACCATCCCACCCTGTCTATGCATATTCATTAAAGATATATGAAAGTTTACAATACTTTAGATTCTTTGATAAGAACTGAGGGATAAAGCAGATATCCCCTTAACTTGAAGGCTCTATTTTAATTTTTCTCAGAACTGAGCAGTTAAAATCGGATGGGGTTGCTGAGCGTTTGGTTGCTCTTTCAGTGTCACTGTGACAAATACAACAGGTCCAGCACAGGTGCTGTGTAACCATTCCTTACTTAGGTTTACATCTGCCAGATACTGTAGCTGGAGAAACATATTCTTTTTAAAAAATCTGTCTTTGTTGAAAGTGTTACTGATTCCCATTTGTTTATTTTTTTCCCATTGACTCCCTCTACCCCACACTCGCCCCTCCCAGGCCTTTACCACTTTATTGCATTTGTCCATGGACTAGGCATATATGCATATAAATTCCCGGTTAATCTGTCTTCTCATCCCCCCCTCCCCTCTGAGCTTCATCAGTCTGTTCCATGCTTCTGTGTCTCTGGATCTATTTTGTTCACCAGTTTATTCTGTTCATTAGATTCCACATATGAGTGAGCTCATGTGATATTTATCTTTCTCTGACGACTTATTTTGCTTAGCATAGTACTCTCCATGCTATTACAAATGGTAAGAGTTCCTTCTTTTCTACACCCATATACTATTTCATTGTGTAAATGTACACTAGCTTTGTTATCCACTCATCTTCTCACATCTAAGAGTATATTCGAAGAAACCCAAAACACCAATAAGAAAGAATATATGTACCCCTATATTCATAGCAGCACAATTTGCAATAGCTAAGATTTGGAAACATCTCAAGTGTCCATCAGCAGAAGAGTGGATAAAAAGCAAACTATTTTTACATATATTAACACTTTGTAATCGGGCATTTTCCTGCCAAATCATGTCATAACGTGGGGCTTTTTTGACATTTTCTCACGAAAATTAGACTTTCCATAAAATACTCATATCTTTCGATCTATTTGATATTTTTCTATGAAACTTTCAGTGTTTTAGTTTAAAAAAGAGGTCTCTCTTTATTTACTTTGCAAAACATGTGTTATTGTATTTTTATGTACACAAAATTACTACATTCTAGGTAAACATATAAAAAAACACTCTTTCACAATCAAAACAATTTTATTTATACAAAATTACAATATTTTTTTCGAAATTTTCAACAGATCTTATAAAATAAAACTATAACCTAATAGTGCTTCACTGTGTAGTAGCGTTTGAAACACTTTCCTTTGTGCAGGGGTACATTACAAAACTTGCACATTTACCGCGTTTCACTGCGTAGTTTATGAGCAGCACACACACGACAACGACATAAAACATTTTTATTTTTGCCGGTTCCAACTAGAGGTTCCAATGTATGTTTCCTCATGTCCATTGACCGTCTCCCTGGTGGATCCGATTTTACTCGTTTCCCGCAATTAATAGGGACTGCATTTTACTTCCATATCAAATTATTCTGATATAAACAAAACATTGTTATTATTTTCTAGTCATTGTATCCACTGAGTAACTTTGACTATAGTTTTTAAAAATGTATCCAAATGATTTAATATATTAAAATTATAATCTTGAGTGAATAAAGTAGCTAATTAATATATAGAGTGAATAAGGATATGGCACAAAATCTGTGTGATAAAAGTTTCAACAACAGAAATAGAAATAACTCTGAGGTTTCTGAACATTAGTCTACTGAAGACATAAAAATTTCATCATTGTCATTATTTCACATTTACTACTTAAAGTATCCTATATAATAAAGGGGTAATATGCAAATTGACCCTAACAGCAGAAGCACTGGGAATGACTGGTCACCATGACACATGCTGACCACTATGGGGCAGACTCTCAATGAAGGAGCTGCCCCTGGTGGTCAGTGCGCTCCCAGGGGGAGCTCTGCTTAGCCACAAGCCAGGCTGATGGCTGCCAGTACAGTGGTGGTGGTGGGAGCCTCTCCTGCCTCTCAGCAGCACTAATGTCCGACTGCAGCTTAGACCTGCTCCCTGCTGGCAAGTGGACATCCCCTGAGGGCTCCCGGGCTGCCAGAGGGATATATGGCTGCCAGCTTAGGCCTGATTGCCCGGGGAGTGGGCCTAAGCCAGCAGGTGGACATCCCCCAATGGTTCCCAGACTGTGAGAGGGCACAGCCCGGGCTGAGGGACCCCCACGAATGCACAAATTTTTGTGCACCGAGCCTCTAATAATTGATAATGATAAAATAGCTTCTCTATGCTACTAATAAGACTGAACCATTTGAATAGCCTATGTGTGACATAAGCCCAAGGTTCTAGAATAGTGCTGTCTAGTAGATTTTTCTGTCATGGTGGAAATTTTCTGTATCTGTGCTTTCCAATATTGAAGTCACTATCACTAGCCACATATGGCTATTGAACACTTGAAATGTGGTTAGTTAGTACAAGTGGCCTGAGACTGAAATTTTAATTTTATTTAAATATTATTAATTTAATTTTGTGTAGCTGAATGTGACTGTTGGCTACAATATGGGACAGTGTAGTGAGACTGTAGAGATTTCCAAACCATCCTTAAGATGGTAACTCACACAAGGGTAGGCCACGTTGTCATTCTTAGACCAGTGTAAACACAAATCTTATATTTAAAAATAACCAAGAAATACCAAATCAAAACAAACATTGAAAGACAATTTTGATATTTATTAATTTTTGGAGAAGTGGTCAAAATATTTAAGGATCCTCTTTCTTTATCCCTGTCCTTAAAGACCTCTCACTATGCTTCAGTGCTTTCTTTTCCCTTTCCTTCTGAACACTCCCCCAAACCAATACTTTCATATTATGCATCCTTCTCCTCTCTCACTGGCTTCCGCTTTCCGCCTCCTCTCTAGTTCTGTTCTATCTCTATAACCATTATCTCAACCAATACATCAACAGGTCCCTGAGCTAGAACACTAAACACAAAGTCCTTATCCCCAGAGAGAGGTTGGGGCAGGCTGTAATTGGAAGTTCAAAGTTTGCTATCTGTCATAACAGTAAATATTTGTAAGGTCTAACTTTGGGTTATATATTAAATTATTTGTAGGTGTTACCGTTTTTCTACCCTCTAGGCAAGATTATTTCTAATCTGAATTTCATGAGGCCTCTAGAGTTTTAAGAAAAGCTAGTCTTTACTGAATGCTTTGACTAGTAGCCGTACTTCAAGGCAAGAATAACATCTCAATGTTACTTCCACCTCTTTGATCTGGTGGAAAATGGAGTGATAAATGCACTGGGCATGTTTAACATTTATGTGCACATTACTTTGTAAGTGAAAGTAATTAGTAGGTGTAAGGACCAGACCCTCCCCCTACCACACACACACAAACAGATGCCCTACATCTTCCCTGAGTTGACAGTCCTTTAGGTTTTATTCATTTGGGATTCATTCACCAAATATTTATTAAGCCTTACTTGTGTGTAAGGTACTTATTTAAAATAATTTACATGCATTTCTAATCAATAAATGAAGGTGGTTCTTGCCCACATAAAGCCTGGAAGGTATAAGGGAGGCAGAGAGAAAACAGCAAAACCCATAATATTCTATCTATATAAAAGGCTAATATGCTGTGTCTGACTGTCTGACTGGTCACTATGATGTGCACTGACCACAGACACAGTAGCTCAATGCAGGACCTGCCATTTACAGAGAAATGGCACCATGAACCTGGCACCCACAAAGCAACACTCAGTTTCCTCCAAGTGGAACACAGGCCCTGCCACCACCCCAGAGAAACAGCCCATCAAATCACAGCCAATGCTGCCGAGACCTTGGCCTACAGCCCAGCCCAGCCTAGAAACAGTCACTGTGGGCACCGGCTAATGATATCACATAGCAATGCCCGGCTTCCTCTCCCTAATGACTACTAGCCCCCTTGGAGTTTCTTCAGCCCAGGAATATGACTTGCTTTTAAGCCAGGTGCAAACATTTCATACTTTAACCAAATGTCTATGAAGCATTTTCCTGTGCCTCATCTCATTTGATCATCACAGAAGTCTTGGAGTAGGTAGATAGGAGACTGGGTGGAATCCTATTTTATTTTCTTTAGCTGGAAAATGGAGATTTAGAAAGCTTAGAAACCTGACTGAAAAGAAGAAATGGTGGACCTTGAAAATGACTTCAGGTTTTCTCGCTGCACAGAATATAGTCAAACACTGCTGCAATTACATATTTTGCCCTTTGTTCTCCCTGCATGAGCCTATCTAATGAAAGAGTAATATGCAAATTAATCATCACTCCGTGACTAAGATGGCCATCCCCATAGCCACACGATGGCGGTGCCCAGTCCGCCTCTGCCCCGCAACTGAAGTAGCCAGGCCTGTTAGCCAGACTGGTGGTGGGAGAGCAGGGGGGGAGGGCGGAGGAGCAGAGCCAGTATTTGCAGGGACCTGGGAAGGGCTCGAGCCGGCAATCACAGAAACCTGGGAAGGGGAGGAGCCAGCAAACACAGGGGTTTGTGGGTCTTCTGCCCAGTTCTGCAGCCTCAGGCAGAGACCTCAGACCTGGGAAGGGGCAGAGAATGCAGGCCTGGGAAGGGGCGGAGCCAGCGATCACAGAGGTTTAGGCGTCTTCTGCCTAGGCCTCCAGTCTGGGGCAGAGATTGCAGGCCTGGGCAGGGGTAGAGGCTGCAATAGCAGGGACCTGGGAAGGGGTGGAACCAGCGATCACAGGGGTTTGGGGGTCTTCTGCCCAGTTCTGCAGCCTCAAGCAGAGACTGCAGGCCTGGAAAAGGGTGGAGCTGGTAATCACAGGGTTTGGGGGTTTTCTGCCCAGGCCTCCATCCTAGGCCAGAGGCTACAGGCCTGGGTAGGGGGTGGAGTTGGGATTGGAGGGGTAGGGGTGGAGCCAGTGATGGGAATGAACTACAGAGGAAACACCTTTTCTTAACGCTCATTGGATAAGCTCCCTGTATGCCACTGGTAATATTCTTAGTAACTTGGGTAATAAGAATCTAAAAAGGTGATCTAGGGTTTTTCCACCACACTCCTGGAGAAAAAAAAAAAATGAAGGTCCACTGCTGGAGGGCTAAGAAATGTCATATCCTGCCCTAGCTGGTTTGGCTCAGTGCATAATGCCTGAGCTTACTGACTGCAGTGTCTGGGTTCAATTCTGACCAAGGGCATGTACTTAGGTTGCAGACTCCTCACTGGCCAGGACCCAGGTCAGGGCTCATTGAAAAGGCAACCATTTGAAGTGTTCTTCTCACTTTGATGTTTCGCTCTGTCTTTCCCTTCTCTTCCACATTCTCTAAAAATCAGTGGAAACATATTCTCGGGTGAGGATATAAAAAAGAAAGAAAGAAATGTCATATCCTATGAAAGATACATCTTGAAAATGCCTAAAGAAATTTGTCATTTTTTTCATGGTGAAGGGACTGGAGTCCATGTTGATGAAAACACCTTGGTGGCTGTGGTGACTAGCAGTGGCTGCATCAGTGGAATGATGGGGCTGGTGGCTTCCCCTGATTAGCCTGGTCATCTCCCACAAAGGGAGGCCAGACTGCAGCTTAGGCCCGCTCCCCATGGGGAGCAGGGAGCAGGCCTAAGCTGTCAGTAGGACATCCCCTGAGGGCTCCCAATATGTGTGAGCGAGCAGGCTAGACTGAGAACCCCCTGGCAGTGCATGAATTTCGTTCACCAGGCCCCTAGTCTACAATAATCTGCTTTGTGTTGATATTTACTGCTGTGTTGCTGACAATTAAAGAGAAGTTGGGGTGCTTCACTGAGCTGGAAAAAGTTTCGCTAAATCAGCAAGCAGGTCTAATTAAGCAAGTTTATCTATATATACAAAGCTCTCGCTGGAGCCAAACACATGTGTGTGTTTTTAGCTGTCATTGTCAATCATGAATTTGGTTGATACTTCTATTATAGAGAAAGGGCGAATGGCGATATTAAAATATTTCTTCTAATGAATTTCCTTTCACTGTCCACAAATCCACACACTGAGCCACTACTAAATAATCAAATTTCCAATTGTGATCACTGTGATGGAGTTATGAATGGTATTGAATAATATAATGTAGCAGGATATGGATGTTATACAAATGCATAACCATTAGAAAATATGTCCTCCATAAAATACAGAGTAGCACATGTGCATAAAGATTTTCTTTGTTGCATACTCCTTGTCTTTGGTATAATCTGTCATTTTATTATACATTGCCATTCACATATGGCCTTTGGTAAACCCACAGTCTGAACTTTAGAATAAATATGAAATGAAGACCTCAGGTTATTCTATGAAGGTTCTGAATGCCACTCAACAGTTGAGTTTGAGTAACATTTCTCTCTTTGCCTAAGGAGCAAATATTTGCATTATAAAAGGTATCCATTTATTTTATGAAAATGAGTAGAAATTGAAAAATGAAATGCTTATATTGATTCTATAAATACATGAAAATCATGCATGTAATATTAACCTCATGTGGTTCTAACCATATTAGACATACACTGGTAGATAATGGGCTCCATTGAGAAAAATAATAAATTCAAAACATACTTATAACCTTTGAATACTGCAACATCCTCAGAGTGCCTCCATATTAAGACCTAATTGAGTATTTTAAAAACATATGCTGTATCTCATGGAATAGAAACCTGCATTTTATCATGTGAATGTACTGAACTTTTACACAAAATTCATTATGTAGTAATTAAATGGAATATTTCATATATATATATATATATATATATATATATATATATATATATATATTTGTTCCCAAAGTGCTATGTCTTCCCATTTTATATCTTATGAAATGTAGGTTAAGTAACTTGAGGAACATAATGTAGCTAGGAAATTACGTGTATAGGATTCAGACTCAAATTCAGAATGATGTGGCCTCAAAGTCCATACTTCTTTCTAGTGAATGGCTTATTTTTAAAAGTATATTTTTTGGGGATTTTAGTTAAATTCTCAAGAAATTGGAGTTCTTCTGTAACTTGTGTAGACAGGAATGAATAGTGAAATTGCAATAGACAAAAAAAATCGTTGAAATATACTAATTTTTCTTGCTGTTGTCAAGGAAAACTTCAGTTTCTGTTTTCTTTTTAAATACAATTTGCTTTCCTGCCTCCCTCCCCCCACCAAATGCATCCATTTATATTTAGAAATTTACTTAAATTTCATATTGCTAATCCTGTGGGGAGGATTGTTTTCTTTGGATTATGTATAGCCAATTGGTATTAGGATGTTGGGAAGTAAAGTGCAAACTTCTATTAAAGACTTTGTGATTTGAATTTATGAGCAGAAGAGCCACTCTGCAATGTATTTGCACCTTGATGTACATTTAAAGTTCCGTTTCAACTTTTAGACCTTAACTTTAAATTTTCACTGATACTTTAAGAAATATTAGCTTATTAATATTTTAGGATCCATCTATCCATCACTCTGGATGTACATGTACAGAGTATCTCCTTTGTGCATTTTATTTTGGAATATTGCCTGTGATCGGTTCCTTGCTTCTAAGAAAAGTGTGACTTTTTCTACAAGTCTGAAAGTCCATACAAGAATGTTGTTTTGGAGAATATTCCAGAGATTACTGAGTGTAATGTCGTAGTAAAGTCGGTTTATACAGTAGTATGCTTTGCAGAAACAGGAATCTATCAGAGACTCAGTTCTCCATGTTGTGTGAGAAAATTACACTGGCTGCTTTCAGAAGTTACCGAGGGAATACATTTTGGGATATTTCTACTTCTCAAAGCAGAAACATGGAGGTTTTGTTCTTGAAATATCAAAAATAAAAATTCATGAAATTCTGACATCCCACCTGCTCCCTTATTTCGGCTAAATGCTGTGGTAAACTTTAAGCTTGAAATATTTGAAAATAAAATCAGTCCACACGTACACAATTTATTTACTTGAACAGTGCTGTTGAATCCTAATTGCTCAACTAATATACTGCTTCTCCCCAGGGAATATAGAATATTATTGTTTATGACACATGTTTCCTCACTGGCTACCTTACCTTCTCAACTCTTCTTGGCGGCTCTTGGATTAAAAAAGAGGAGCAGAAGTCTTACATAGAAGTAATATGTTAACAAATGGTGGTTTTTATCTTGATAATTTCACCAAATGTATGAACTGATTTTGTCGCTTCTTGGAATAAGTGCACTGAATGCTCTCTGTGTGTGTTTCAGGACAAGTGGTCTAATCAAGTTCAACTGTTCTGTGTCTATTTGGCTCAGCTTAATTAAAATTCAGCCCTGCTTTTGAGCAAGCCACAGTGGTTTGGCAGACCTTCAAAGGGATATAGGACAGTAAACAATAAAAATGATAAAAGCACACAACAACAATCAATACGATGCAAAACCCTCCTTACTTTTACTTACAAATCAAGTAGAAAGTGGTCCCTTGAAACAATCTCATCTACTTCTTGTGATACAATTAAAATTTTTGAAACATTTTCTTTGTAAGTTTGCCTGCACATTCCTTGTCAATGGGCTTTCTTTTTTGTGTATTTACTACTAATGAAGCAAAAGAAGATGATAGTAAATCAGCACAATACAAATGCTTTTTAAAATGTTTATTATTTTGTTTTATTTGTTGCACTTGAATGAAAAATTACATGAAGGATTTTCACCTTTGTGAAGAAGAGAGCCATAATTCATCTTCCATTCATTTGTGGTGGTTGGGGAGAAGGCATATTCTTGGTGATCATCCTTTTTATTCAGGCTCCTGTCTTTGGCTGTCTGCCCTGGTCCCAGATTTTCTCACAAATCGCCATCTGGCATTCTCACTGTCCCTCACATATAGCTCCTTAAGGACCTCCTGCAAGCAGGTTGGAGAATTTCACAGCTTGGGGACATGGGAGTATATATGAAGTTTCAGCCACTTCAAGGTGGATTTCTCACCTATAATCTTCATATATTTTATTGCTAGATGTTTGTGGAAAGAAGTATGGATCAGGAGACCTGGGAGGAAGTCCCAGAACACCTGTGGTTAGCTGTATTTTTAACTATACAGCATTTGAAGAATGGAGATTGGAAGAGCCAAATCTCTGTAATTCATATATTCATCTTGGAGCATTAGTGTGTAAATTCATATGGAAGATGCTTTTAAAAATTCAGAGATATTATTACGCTTAAAGTACAAGGGGTTATAGTATCTCACATTTATGAATGAGTGCTTTTGTCTGGTTGGGCTGCATATGTAAATATTACATCATATCTGAGATCTTATAAAGGAAAGTTTCACAAGGCATCCAAAAAATGTACACAGAAACAACAGTCGTTCAAGATATCTGGAAGTGTTTTGTTATTGTTTTCACATCAAAGAAAGTCTGTCTCTTCTGTGTGTGTGCTTTAGGTTTGATATTAGTTTCCACATTTTATTTAATCACTGAGATAATTCTTGCAAAAGCATACTTAACTATCCTCTTAGCGTTATTACTGACTTCACTAGTGGAAAGAGAGATGCACAGAATTCACAGAATTCTGGCCATTGAAATGGATGGTTGTAAGGCCAAGATTTTATGGACTGTTTCTATGGCTCTATCCTAGCATATCCCTTAACAGCTGTAAAGGAAGTTATGTACTTTTCAGTTTCTTTTTCAAATATATTTTTTATTTATTTCAGAGAGGAAGGAGAGGTATAGAGCAATAGAAACATTAGTGATGAGAGAGGGTCATTTATTGGCTGTTTCCTGTATGTGCCACACTGGGGATTGAGCCCATAACCCGGGCACGTGCTCTGACCAGGAATCAAACCATGACCGACTGGTCTACACTCAACCACCACACCATGCCAGCCAGGCTTCACTTTCTTTATATTCTGTTCATTACTTACTCATTGCTCTTAAATTTGCCAAAATATGTCATTGTTTTCTTATCCTAATAAGATCACAAATGGCAGAAAATAAATTTGGAAATGTAATTTAATTATTAATATAAGAAACAAGTTGTCTTAACACATGGAAACAAATCAGAATTTTGAATTTGAAAAGCCAGGTCAGGTGTTAATTTGTGTTCAAGATGCCATATTAAGATACGTTAATAGTTTTTGTACAATATTTATACTTGTACAGATCCTAATACATATACAAGATTTAATGAAATTCCTGGTATAGTGTACTAGGGGCCAGGTGCATGAAATTCGTGCATGGGGTGAGGAGGGGCGGTCCCTCAGGTTAACCTGCAACCTCTCCAATATGGAGTTCTTGGGGATTCTCACAATCCAGGACCTCTGGTTCTTAACCACTAACCTGCCTACCTGCCCTAATCACTCTCATGCCTGCCTGATCCCCCTAACTGCCCTCCCCTGCTGGCCTGGTCATCCCTATTAACTTTATTTTTTAATCTTATCCCCTTCACACATAATTGTATTTGACTTCCTTATTGGCTTCTTCCTCTCACACAATTTTTCTCCTTTATGTAACACTTTTCCTACTGACTCATCATTTATAAACTTTTCTTTCCTCCTTATTTCCTACTTTTATTCCATCATCATTCTTCACATTTTTCTACTACTTTCCTTCCCTTCCCACATTCCTTCTTTCCTTTATCTTTACCTCTGCCCACCCTCCTCCTTTCCTTCCTTCCCACCTTAATTTTTTTCTTCACTTCCTCCCTCTGACCTGCTTTGCTCCCTCCCCCATTCTTTCCAAGGCTGCTCCCCACCCTTCAGCTGAAGCCTTGGAATGGACCCATCACTTAGGCCTCTGCCGCCTGGGAATCCATTGCGGGGCACTCATGTGCCCCATGTTATTGGTCCATTCTAAGGCCACAGCCGAGGGGAGGGCTGGCTGGCTGCTCCCCACCCCTTCGGCTGCTGCCTGCGAATCCATCTGCCCTGCTGGACCCCAGTTCATGTCTTCTCCCAGGGCTGTGGCCTCCGCCATCTTGGCTGGGCTAATTTGTATACAGTTGCACTGATTGGCTGGTGGGCGTGGCTTAGGCATCCTGAAGAAATGGTCAATTTTAATATTATGCTTTTATTAGATTAGATTGGCTATGACATTTCAATTTTGTATCAAAATAGTTATATAGACTCAAATGTCCATAATTCAAAGTTGTAAACACAACTAATATTATTTCTCTTCTCAGGTAATTTGGTCAGTGTTTCCATGAGAACAGAAAATAAGAATATCCAAGGCTTATTCCTTATGGAAATTTACATTATTTTTTATGTAGTTAATATTTTTGGAATCAAATTTATGCTTGTAAAAGCTGACATTTTCTTAAAGTGGGTCATGATTGTGATAGTTTCATATAGATTGTATTGTTTAACTTTATTCTAATAAAGTTTATGCTAGGAAAATATCATTCCTAAGCAGTGATGTCAAACAGTTATGACAAAAAAAAAACAGTGACTGTCAAGTTTGCAATATTTTCAAGACACTTATTGATTTGGTAAATTCTTCCATTTTATTTATTTATTTTTTTTTTATTTCATTGCTTAAAGTATTACAACAAGTGATAGATAAGTATTACAACAGATGATAGATAGATCTCCATTTTTTCCCCTTGCCCTTCCCCCCCCCTCCTCCCTAACCCCCAGTTTCCCGTGTCCACTGATTATGCTCCTATGGATGCATGCAAGTCTTCCCTGATATTTTTGTTTATGTTCTGAATTATAATGTGTTGAACCTACATCCAAGCAACCAAACGAAGGTAAAAATCTCAGTGATTATCCAGAGTCAAACCAAATTAAAAATTATATGGCTCAGTAGACACTAAATCAGCACCCTCCCTCTCCAATTGATCAGTTCTTTCATTCCTGAGAGGACATAACCTTAATCTGCTTTGGGTATTAAAACTTCTCTGTCTTTGTTTCATTCTGTCTCATTTCTGAGCCAAATCCTCCAGTTTCCCTTTGAGATCATATTTAGGATAAGCTTATCTTGTTGTATTAGATCTCAGAAATTTCTTAAAGCTAAATCATGAAGTAATATAATTGGCAAATGAAGTTTCATAGATGTGGATAGGTGATATCTGCACCAAATGAGAATTAATCTAAAATCTTTTGACATATTACTTTTCTATTTTAGTGAGATAGACAAGTTTTGTTTTCACTGTTTCTTTTTAGCCTGTTTTCTCAAGCTTAAGTTTATCACTATGCCCTCCACCCTCAATTGCTCACTTTTGACCCATGTAGCTGCTAGGGAAGAAACAAAATAGGTGAAATCCATTCTGCCAGTGAATATTCATTAAAGTCTTTCCACATGCAGGGTCCACTAACTGTGAAGTTACATGATACCAGAAAGATCAAAGATGAAATATACATATAGTTTATCAGCTGTATAGCCACATTAGGATTTTTGGCTATATATACCAAGTAGTGATAAGTGAAAATAAATCAGGGAAACTCCTTTAGATGATCAGGAAGTCTTTCCCAAATGAACTTGAGTGACTAAAAGATCTAATCATGCTAAGATGTGGGAAAGAATGTGTGAGACAGAGTGAATCACTAATACAGTGGCCATGAAGCTGAAATGAGCTTGGTGTGGTCAAAGATCCAAGATAAATAAAATGTGATTAGAGTAGTAATTCTCAAAGTGTGTGATTTGAAAATTAATATTGAGATTAAGTAAGACCTTGACATTGGGGAAATTGAATGTAGAGTATATGGTAGGATTTCCTTTTTCTGTATTTGTAGTTTATCTATAAATCTGAAAATATTTGCAAATGAAAGTTTTAAGGAATAACTAGAGCTACTATAAAAAAAAAGTGAAGGGTTTTAAGTAGTAGAATAAGTGGAATGCTGCAATCTGTTCTGCACTTAAGAAAAATGTTATTGCTATGGTATTGGAAATTGGTTAGAAGAGACAACTAATGTGTGTGCAGTGACCAATGGCTGGGATTGTTATAGTGGTAATGGTGGCAAGAACTGTGGGCAGGTTCATGATAGTAGACATTGAAGTTGTATTTGACAAGGCTTGCTGATAGATTGTTTGTGAGAGGGACTTACCAAAACAGGAAGTCATAGGTGACTTAAGTTTCAAGCCAGAGCCATTGGATTAATTTTTTGAGAAGGCAGAAGTTGAAGTAGCAGGTTGACAATGCCACTTTATTAATATTACTAGGGGCCTGGTGCACAAAAATTTTTGCACTCGTGAGGTCCCTCAACCCGACCTGTGCCCTCTCGCACTCTGGGATCCCCTCTGGGGATATCCACCTACTGGCGTGCCTGATCAGCTTGGCAGGTAAGGAAGCCTGCTGTCTGCTTCAGCTTGTGGCTTCTAAAATTGAAAGACTGTTGTCTTAGTAGTTGGACCTGAGGCTTCTATAATTGAGACAATGTTGCAAATATGTTGTTGCCTGGAGCGTGGAGAAGCCGAGCCGGCCGGTAGACAGTTTTACTCTTGCTGCAACGGAAGCTGCTTGTTTACTCAGCTCCGTGACTGCCAGCCTCCATCTTGGCTGGGTTAATTTGCATACAGTCACTCTGATTGGCTGGTGGGCATGGCTTAGGTGTCCCAAAGAAATGTTCAATTTCAATATTACGCTTTTATTAGATTAGATTAGATTATTAAAGCAAATCTAAATACACAATTTGCAATATTTTCATGAATACTTATAATCAGTAGGCCTAGTGACTAATCTAGCTTGGTGAATGTCATATTGACTATAAATAAATTAACTCATTTGTGTATTCTCAAATTCATCCTGAGATTTTTTAATTGAATGCATTTTTTTAAAATATGAAATTCTGAAGTTTATTAAACCAACAATATCAACAGTTATTCTTCATTTGCTCTTATGAATTTTCACATCCATATATAACTTAATTTTTTAAAGATATTTGTGGAGTGGCTGCTTTGTACTAGGCACTTTTCTGACCAATGGGTGTATACCACTGAACAAAGCAGACCAAAATTTATGCCCTGATCGAGTTTAACTTCCAGTAGAGGTGAACAAGACAATTTAAGAAAAATAAGTTAAATGAATGGTATGTGGGTGAAATAGTTTAACAATAAGTAAAATGACTGTTAAGCCAGATGATACTGAGTATATGAACAAAAATAAGGCAGAGAAGGAGGATTGGAAATATGAGGGAAGGAAGAGGTTGTGGTGTGGAAGGAATTTTAGTATAAAATAAGACCCTTAGGAAAGAACTTGTTGATTAGGAATTGAGGGAAGAAACCATGAGGATAACTATTGAAAGAGCATTCCAGACAGAATAGTATGTGGTAGATGTAGTGATGGATGGGCAGAATGGTAAGAAGTCAGTGAAATGTGCAAAGACAGATATAAAGGGATTTATATGCATCTCTGTGAGGACATTACCTTTTATTCTGAGTGACATGAAAGGTTTTGAAAAGAATATTACATGGTTGGCCTGAGTTAAAAGTAATACTCTAAACCAGGAGTGGGGAACCTTTTCTCTGCCAAGGCCCATTTGAATATTTATAACATTACTAGAGGCCCAGTGCATGAAATTTGTGCACGGGTAAGATCCCTAGGCGTGGCTGATGATCAGGGCCAATTGGGACCTTCCTCTGACTTCCAGCCAGGGCCTTCTTTCCCCAGCTGCCAGTTGGGGCCTTCCTTCATTCCTTGCTACCCCCTGATGGTCAGTGCATGTCATAGTGAACAATTGAACTCCTGGTCAAACTCTCAAGGGGACAATTTGCATATTAGGCTTTTATATAGAGAGATTTGAAGGCCATACACAATTATCAACTTAAAAATTAGCCTGTTATATTTGGTCTAACATTTAATTAACTCACCCCTACTGCCTTAACATAACCAGACCAAATGATTTGGCAAGTGTTCCCCACCCCAGCTCTAGAACACAGGGGATCATGGGCTTAAGTGGAGAGGACCGTTAGTTGCCAGGCTATTCTAGTAATTCAGGTAAGAGACAGTATTATGCAAGCTAGGATGGTATTAATTGAAGGAAATTAGAAATAGTTGGATTCTGTGCATATTTTAAAGGTAGAACTAATATGATTTGTTGATGGATTGAACATAAGGTGTAAAAGAACGGAAGGTTTCAAAGATGACCTTACAGTTGTCCTGAAGGACTAGAAAGATGCTTTACCATCTATTGGTATGGAGAAAATGACAGGAAGAGTATGTCTCAATTGTGAGCATGGTTAGGGGGTCATTTTGGACCTCATTAGTTTATTATGACTATTTAACTTCCAAATGGAGATGCCAATGGATAGTAGACTATAAGTAATCAGAAACCGAGTGAGAAGACCAGATTTTGAGTAATTAGCAGTAACATTTCAAATAATCTTGTTTTTTTAGTTGTTGCCAAGAATTTTATATATAAGAATAAAGTCTTGTTAGGTTTAATTGCATTGAAGAGTGATTTTTTCAATTCTTATAAAAATTTTGTTCAGAATAATTTTATTTCAGTAAGGAATCTGAAAGATCAAACATAGCTTAAATACATTGATATTATTAAAAGATTAGATACTTAAGCATGTAGTAAATTTAATAAAATGTTACTTTTTTATAGGAGAGTGATCACAGCAGGGGACTTTTTTCTTAAAGCAAATTGTATGTCTTTATCAGCACATTTTTAATAGAATATGGAAAACTAAAATTAAGATCTCTTCTACTTCATAGTTTCAGGCACTGAAATAAGGAAATATATAAAACCATGTGATGCTAGCTTGGATTATCTTTGAAGCCTTTGGAAAATTTTCACTAAACACTGCAAATGGTATAAGAACCAAATTTTGCATGTGAATGTGACCAGAGATAGTCTTCAAGCTTCTGTGTGCCCTGTTTTCCTATTGAATGCATGGAGGCAATAACACCAGATCTCATATATTTATTAATTATTTGAAAATAAAAATTATTTGAAAGTAAAAATATACCTGTAATTGTCTTCAACTCTTCAATTAAAATACACTTAAAAAAAAAATCCCAAACCTGCTATTTATAAAATAATTATTTATTGTCTTGGCGTGGCCAGTGTTGCTCAGTGGTTGAGTGTCAACCCATGAACCAGGAGGTCACAGTTTGATTCCTGCTCAGGGTACATGCCCACGTTGTGGACTCAATCCCCAGAGGCATCCAATCAATGATTCTCTCTCATCGTCAATGTTTCTGTCTCTCTCTCCCTCTCTCTTCCTTTCTCTGAAATCAATAAAACATATTTCAAATAATAATTATTATTTATTTTTAATTAAATTTATTGGGGTGACATTGGTTAATAATATTATTAAGATTTCGGAGAAACAAGATGGCGGCATAGGGTAGACACCGCATATGCAGCTGTGAACAACTATTTCAGAAAAACCGCGAAAAGAACACACGGACACCACACGCACCCACAGGACGGCTGGCTGAGTGAAAATCCTACAACCAGAGAAGAGTCTGAGACTCAGAGCAGCAGCGGAAGCAAAGTACAGAGGTACGGAGGCGCG
>PVJC01022594.1:0-27157 GCA_004026665.1 Murina feae
CAATGGAAAGGGCTGTTTACTCAGGTCCGTGAATGGCCGCCATGTTGGCTGGGCTAATTTGCATGCAGCTGCTCTGATTGGCTGGTGGGCGTGGCTTACCCTGTCTTGGAGAAACGGTTAATTTTAATATTTCACTTTTATTAGTTTAGATAGGTGTATGCAAATATCCTAACAATGCCTATAACATAGTAGGTATTCAATAAACTATAACTATTATCATTAATTTTATTTTTTTGACAAGGTATGTCAATGATTAATTTACATTCCACTTACAATCACCTTACAATTCTTAATGCCTTTTATATATAATATTAGGGGCCCGATGCACAAAAATTCGTGTTCTGGTGGGGGGGGATTCCCTCAGCCTGGCCTGTGCCCTCTCGCATTCTGGGACCCCTTGGGGGATGTCCACCTGCTGGTGTGCCTGGCCAGCCTGGGTGAGGAGTTGAAGGCCATTTTCAGCCCATTCAGGGTTCAGGTTCCTACTGGGGTGCCTGGCCAGCCTGGGTGAGGGGCTGAGGGCCGTTTCAAGCTGCCCCCAGCTCCCATTTATCCAATACTCCAGCGAGGCTGGCTGGAATCAGGTTTCTGAGGTTTATTTATCTTCTATATTTGAAACTTTGTTACTTTGAGTGGAGGTCTAGGCAAGGAACAAAGCCTCCTGTTTGCTTCAGCTCTGTTGCTTCTCTAATTAAAACTATGTTGCTGTGAGCAGAGGCCCAGCCAGCCTAGGCTGACAGTTTACTCCTGGTGCAACGGAAAGCCTCCTGTCTGCTCTAGCTCCATGGCTATCAGCCTCCATCTTGGCGGGGTTAATTTGTATACAGCCACTCTGATTGGCTGGTGGGAGTGGCTTGGACGGTAGGTGTGGTTTAAGTGTCTCAGAGTGATGGTTAATTTCCATATTACTCTTTCAATAGAGTAGATTTTACTTGTGTAACTATTTTTATTGTGAAAACAGTTGCATAAATTTACTTTTATCTTTTACTTTTATTTCTTTCAAATGTTCATCTATTATTTGAGTCACTTAAATTATTTATGGACGACAATTCTAGTATCAAATATTTTAACTACTCTTCTCACCTTTGAACCATATAAAATTCTGATCAGCATGACATTTAAAATATGCTTGAACAGCATATCATTGTTTCAAATGTTTTTTTAAAAATGTACAACTTTAAAAATATGTCATTGTTTAACAGTGAAAAACTAAACAATCAAAAACTACACACAAACACACACACAGACAAAGAAGGAGTCTCATGCCTCTAGAAATATCACCATTCAGAAAACATTGGACCTCCTATGAATTATTCTTATTACAGCAAATCTTCCTCATACTGTTCCACCTATTCAGAAGGATGTCATGGGATCATACTCAAGTACAGAAATTTCTCAATGTCTTCAATAGGTTCTGCAACTTTAAGCAAAACTAGGTATATTAAAAACCAATTTTACCAGAGACTAATTAATAAAAGGAAGAGCTAAGGTCCTACTGCAATTCATTAACATTATAATAAAATGACATTGAATGAAACAACATTATGAGGATAACAGCTATATGTATTGTATGTACATAATCCACTAAAGAAGGAAATTATTCTATCATGGATGGCTTATTCTTGATGAACCCAATAAGTCTAATAATGAATAGTGCTTCATTTTCTAAATACTTACATCTCTTTTTTAAATATTTTACTTTTTATTAAGCAATTTTAGGTTCTTAGCAAAATTAAGAGGAAATGTAGAGATTTCCCATATACCCTTGCCCTCACACATACTTAGCCTCCTCCATTATTAATATCCTCCACCAGAGAGGCACATTTGTAGCCACCTACATTTACACATTATGATTAGCCAGAGTCCATAGTTTACCTTAGAGTTCACTCTTTTTATTGTACATTCTATGATTTAACCAAATGCATGATTGCCATAATTTTTTTCTGCTTTCTAGTTATTCATTCCTTTCCCTTTCCCATGCACCAGCAACCACTGATCTGTTTAATCTCTCAATAGTTTTGATGTTTGCCCGGCTGGTGTGCCTCAGAGCTTGACCTTTGACCTATGAACCCGGAGGTCATGGTTTGATTTCTGCTTATGGGCATGCCCAAGATGCAAGGTCAATATCCAGTGGGGGTGGTGCAGGAGACAGCCAATCAATGATTCTCTCTCATCATTGATGATTCTTTCCTCTCTCTCTTCCTCTCCCTTCCTCTCTGAAATAAAAAATAAAAAATAAAAAAATAGATTTGACTTTTCCAGAATATCATATAGTTATCATTATACATAAACTAGAGGCCTGGTGCATGAATTTATGCACTGGTGGGGTCCAGCCGGCCAGCCCTGATGGGGCCTATTGGGGGCGGGCTGGTTGGAGCAAGGGGCCACAGGCTTCTGGTCATTCTGCAGTTTGGGCAATTTGCATATTATCAATTTATTATATAGGATAATTTTTTCAGATGAACTACCTTCACTTAGTAATATGCATTTAAGTTTCCTCCACATATTTTCATGGTTTGATGGCTCATTTCTTTTAGCACTAAAATAATTTTTTCTCCATTCCTTTTCTTAAAAAATATTTTTAATTACTCTTTTACACTCAATATTATTTTGTATTAGTTTCAGGTGTATAGCATAGTGGTTAGATAATCATGTACTTTAAAAAGTATTCCCCCTGATATTTTCCATATTCACCTGACACCATACAGAGATATTACAATATTTTTAACTATCTTTCCTATGCTTTACATCCCCACTTACTATTTTGTGCCTACCAATCTGTATTTCTCAATCCCTTCTCCTTTTTCACCAAGTCCCCTAAACTGCCCCCTCTGACAACCATCAGTCTGTTCTCTATATTTATGAGTCTGTTCTGTTTTATTGTTGTTGTTGTTGCTCATTTTATATTGTTCTTTAGATTCCATATATAAGTGAAAATATATGGTATTTGTCTTTCTCTGACTGACTTATTTAACTAAGCATAATAATCTCTAGGTCTATCCATGTTGTAACAAATGGTAATTTTCCATTCTTTTTTTATGGCTGAGTAATATTGTATATAGGTAGCACTGCTTTTTAAAATTTTAATCCTCACCTGAGGATATGGTTTCATTGGCTTTAGAGAGAAAGGGAAGAGAAGGAGGGAGGGAAGGAGAGAGGGAGGGAGGGAGGGAGGTTAAGTAGTTGCATCACATTTGCACCATAACTGGACAGTGAACCCACAACCTGGGTATGTGCCCTGACTTGGAATCAAACCCATGATTCTTTGGTGTATGGGTGGATACTTCATCCAACTGAGCCACACTGGCCAGGGCTGTACTGTGACATTTTTATCCACTTCTCTTTTGGGCTGCTTCCATAGCTTGGCTATTGTAAATATGCTGCAATGAACATAGGGTACATATATTCTTTCAAATTAGTGTTTTCAGTTTCTTCGGATATATTCACAGAAGTGAAATTGCTGGATCAGAAGGCAAGTCCATTTTTATTTTTTGAAAAGCTTCCATACAGTTTTCCATAATGGCTGCACCAATCTACATTCCCACCAACAGTGCATAAGGGTTCCTTTACTCCACATCCTTGCTATTGTTTGTTGTTTTATTGATGATAGCCATTATGGCAGGTATGAGATGACATCTCATTGTGGTTTTAATTTGCATTGCTCTGATAGTGACACAGCATCTTTTTACATGTCTCTTGGCCATCTGTGTGTCAGTTTTGTCTTTTGTTGCTGTTAATCATCATCCAGGTATATTTTTCCATTCATGTTTAGGGAGAGGAAAAGACAGAGAGAAACATCAATGTGAGAGAAATACATTAATTGGTTGCCTCCTGCATAAGCCCTGACCAGGGCCTGAGCTGGGGAGGAGCCTGCAACCAAGGTACAGGTCCTTGACTAGAATCAAACCCAGGACCCTTTGGTCCACAGGCCGATGCTCTAACCACTGAGAAAAACTGGCTAGGGCTGTATGTCTTTGGAGGGAAAAAGTGTCTATTCAGATCCTTTGCCAATTTTTAAGTTGGGTTGTTTGGGTTTTTTTGGTGGTGAGCTGTATGAGTTCTTTATAAATTGGGGATATTAACCTCTTATCAGATGTATCATTGGTGAGTATGTTCTCCCATTCAGTGGGTTGTCTTTTCATTTTTTTGATGATTTCTTTGGTGCTTACAAAATTTCTTAATAATCTATTTCGATTCTTGACCAGTATTTTAAAAATGTCTATCTGTCACTAATGTAAAACTACTGTGGGATGAGGAGAAAAATTATCTCACATACCACTTTAACAAAATATCTAGTTAAAACAGGGGTGTAATTTTCAAACATGACACAGAGAAAACTATTCCAGCTACATATTACATTTCAAAGTTTGTGAATAGCTAAAATATGAGAATATCTTGAAAATTTAAAATAGCTTACTGAAGAATCTAAGAATTCTACCAAAATTTTTAATTTGTTGAAATTGAAAGTTTTTCAATATGTTTGTTCATAAATTTATTTCTTATGGGTCATGCATGAAAACATCCTACAGAAATACTTGAAATCTCTTTTTAAATCAAATGTGATAAGAAGTTAACCTCCCTTATATAATAAAAGTTGGCCTTTTAATGTATACAGTTTGAGGATTCTAGTCCAGATGACAGCATAGGTAAATGTGGTACTAGCATCCTCCCATAACCACATCAAAATTGCAACTAAACCACCAAACAGTCACCAGTCAGAATCTCCTGAAGTCTAGCTGAACAGAAGTCATATAACTAGGATGCACAGAAGAAGCCACATAGATACTGGTAGGAGGGGTGGAGATGTGTGGCCATTAAAATTTGGTATGGATACCTCAGTTGCAGAAGTGCTCCCTAAGAAGTGAGGGGTACCAGCCGCACATCAGGCTCCAAACCCAGGGTTCCAGGGCTGGGAAGAGAAGTCCCCATAAATTCTGGCTGTAAGAACCAGCAGCATTGTGGATGAATGGGAGAGAAGGTTGCTGGAGTCCCAGGCTTTCCTCTTAAAGGGCCTGTGGAGCCCTAACTGGTTTGGCTCGGTGGATAGAGTGTTGGCCTGTGGACTGAGAGGCCCAACGTTCTATTCCGGTCAAGGGCATGTACCTTGGTTGTGAGCACATCCCCAGTAGGAGGTGTGCAGGAGGCAGCTGATCAATGTTTCTCTCTTATAGGTGTTTCTAACTCTCTATCCCTCTCCTTTCCTCTCTGTAAAAAATAAATAAAATATATTTAAAAAGTGTGTGTGTGTGTGGGGGGGGTGGCCTGTGGACAGACTTACTCCAATTTGGTTGCTCTGAGCTCCAGCATGGGGACAACAGTTCTCAAGGCATCAGGGACTATGGGGAAGAATTGAACTGTCTGACATGAGGGTGAGGCCAAAGGGGCAGACAGAAGTGCTTTTGTTGATCACCCTCTCCACAGGGCAGGAAGGTGGGTGCCATATCTGAGTCTCCATCAAGCTGGCTAACACTATTCACCTGGCCCTGGGGATTCAAAGATATACCACCTCACCCAACTTTTAGGCCCACTCAAGCTATTTCCAGTGGCTTTTCCATACAAAAGGCCGGTCTGGGCTGATGCTGGCGACTTTCCTAAAATCTTCAAACAAGCATCCTCTGATCTCAGCATGCCCCATACTATTTGCGAAGTGACAGCAGAGCCAGTACTAGAGACAGCAGGCTTTGGTTTGCATCTTGGCCTCTCCCAGGCACCTCCTAACCCAGCACAAATAGCAGCCATTTGTAGATTGCTTTGTAGCTCATTCCAGATGGTCCTAGACAGGGCACAGGTGGCTGCTCATTGTGGCTGGCACTAGATTGTATACCTGAAACTAATATAATATTATATATCAATTTTACTTAAAATAAATATTAAAAGTATAGAGTTTAATTAGTTCTGACAAATACATAATACTCATGTGTAACCACCACCATAAAAAGACAGAATATTGGTATCACCTCAAAAAGTTGTGCCCCTTTATTTTTAATCCCTAAAGATCCACAACTCACAACTCTAAGCATTTGATCAGATTTCCCTTTCCTAGAATATCATACAATATACTCTTTTGTTTCTGGTGTCTTTTACTCAGCATAATGTTTTGAGATTCATTTATTATTTTACATATATAATAAATATTTCACTTATAATATTATATATTACATATTTTATATAATAAAATGTTATCACTCATACCTTCCTGGATTACTGAATAGTATTTCATTGTATGGACATATGATTATTTGTTTATTCATTTACCTCTTGACAGACATTTGTGTGGTTGCCAGTTTGGAATTTTTATCAATGAAGCTTTTCTGTGTACTTGTATATAAAAGTTTTTGTAGACATATGTTTTTGCTTTCTTGAGTACATACCTGAGAATAGCATTGCTGCATCATATATCAGATGTGTGTAAATTTATAAGAAATTGTCCAATTGTTTTCCAGAATGGGTTAAAACATTCTAGACTCCTTTACATTTTACATGCATGAATGTTCCAGTTGTTCCTCATCTTCACCAACAGTTGGAATAGGAAATCTTTTTTTTTTTTTTTAACTTCAGATTTATGTGTTGTTTAGTCTCTAAGTATTTAGAGTTTTTCATGCGTTGCTCTATTATTGATTTCTAGTTTAATTCTATTTGGGTGAGAAAGCAGGCTCTAAGATCTCAAAGCTGTTAAATTACTTGAGATTTGTTTTATGGACCAGCATATAGTTTATCTTGGTGATTATTCTTTAACAATTGCTGAGAATATGTATTCTGTTCACATTGGGTGGAATATTCCACAAATGCCAAGTTGATTAACAGTTCATGTCTTCTACACTCTTCTTGATTTTCTTTCTACTTTTTCTTATTTATCAATTACTGAAAAGGACTGTGAGATATTTAAATATGTTAGCTTTAATTTATTTCTGCTTTCAGCTCTGCCAATTTTTGAATATGTATTTTGAAGCTCTATTGTTAGATGCATTAAAATGTGTTAGGCCTTCATGATGATTTAACTACTTAATCATTAAGCAAAATTTCCTCATCATGAGCAATATTCCCTATTTTGGAGAACACTTGGCCTGATACATATATAGCTATTCCTACTTTTTTTGACTCATGTTTTCTTTTACATTAATATACTTTTAACTCATATTTAATTGGTTGTTATTAGGTGTATAATTTTCCCAGTCTGATAATGTCTGCTTTTAAATGTTATGTTTAGACCATAATATACAGTTAATGTAATTATTAACATGCTTTATTCTTACTATAATCTGGTTATTTGCTTTTCATTATCCTTTATATTTTTTATTATTTTAATGTTATCTATCTTCTTTTGGATTAGGGAAACTTTTTATTCAATTGTTTCTCTGCTCTTATTTTATTAGCCATAAATCCCTTTTATTTTAAAGTAGATGTTATAGGGTTGTCATTTTTATTCTAAACTTATCAAATATTATACCACTTCACAAATATAATATAAAAATGTTAATTTCCTCCTACTCCTGCTTTTTGTATTGTTATTGTCATATAATTTATTTCACTTATGCTATAAATCCTCTGGTATATTATTTATATTTTTCAGTAAACAGAGAATTATCTTTTAAAAATAAAGGGAAAAAATCCCCAATATTTATCATTTCTAGTTCTTTTTATTTTTTTTATAGATTTATGCTTCTGTCTGGAATGTTGTTTTCCATCTGTCTGAAGAACTTCCTTTAACTTTTTTTTTAGTTTCTATATGGTTTCCCTTTTTAATTGCTCTTAGAATTTCTTAAAACAATAGTTTTTATCAGATAATAAAATAACTTTTAAACACTATATATTTCTTGCAACATCTCCTAAGATTGATCTGTTTTCTTATTGAAATACTTTAAACTGTGCCCAGTGTGGGTGTTTGGCAAAGTGTCAGAGGCTTTGTACGATGATGAATATTATGTTGATTCTCTCTGCTTTGGGTATCAGAAAATTTTTTATTTTGACTTCCTTTTTGAAATATAATTTCACTGGATATAGATTCTTAGGTTGAACATTTTTGTTGTTGCTAATTGCCTTTAAAACGCCTTTCTATTTCTTCTGGTTTCTATTGTTTTTGGTGGCAAGGCTGAAGACATCTTTATCTTATTCATCCTCTATGCCATTTGTTAAATTTTTCTGGAATATATCCTGCTTGAGTGTCATTGACATTGTTGTAATTTTTTTTTTTTTTGTTTGTTTGTTTATAATTATCTTCAAATATGGAAAATTTTTCAACTATTTTTAATATGTTTTTTCTGTTCCCCTCCTTCTTAGATTTCAGTTACAGAGTGGCAAAATTAAACTCCTTGCTATGGTCTACTAGCGGCTCTTTTAAAATGTTTTCATTCTTTTTCCCTCTCTGCTGCATTTTGGATGTTCTCCATTTCTAAGATTTCCAGTCTAGCACTCTTCTCTTTTGTAAAATCTAAGTAAAATTTTCATTTCACGTCTCAGCAAGACACAGTACTCTGCTTGATTATCCCTCCCTGTGCCATGGCCCATAACGTGCTCCAGGCAGAAAGCCAGAGCAATCCTAGGCCACCTCGTGTCCCCCTTCTCTCAGAGCACACAGCCTAGCCAGCCTCTCTCTAGTCCAATGTCAGACACAGTTGCTACATGGATTGTGCCCAATGTGCTAGTGGTTCATAATGGGATAAGTCCCATATCAGTTTCTCCGTCATGGGCTACAGCAAAAATCTCAACCTTTCTTTCCAATAATTTAGTAGAATGTTAATTAATTCATAAGGATTTAAAAAATGATATGTCTCTAGCTGAAATTGCTGTTTAATAGCCAGAAGACAAATTGCATGCATATCATTTGAGGAGGAAAAGCTTCAATTAAGTCAGAATATTTTAAGTACAGTTAATACAGGACACACAGTGAGTAATATGTTGTGTTTAATTTATCAGAAATTCTTACATGGATGTTAAAGAAATGGTTCTTGCCTAGTTTCCTAATTAAAACATTAAAATCAGGCACCAAAAAGATGATCCAGTGTTAGCACTGGAAGGAAAGTATATATCACCATTTCTGATGCTCACATTTATAGCTTTGGAAAGAAGCATCAGAAGATGTAAGTGGCTTTCCATTTATGCAAGGCAACATAGCTTGTTATTGAGAGAGCTGATATAACCTGATTCCCAGTCTTGTGTGCCATAGATTTTCTATTCCCTCCTCCCTCAGAATTCAGAGTACACTGAAATATAAAATGTCATATACATATATAAACAAATAGGATGTTATCTTTCTAAAAGATAAAATTTTTCAATTATCCTCATGCTGTATTTATTATCTTTGAATTGTTAATTAAGCAATTCTAGATTAAGTTATACATATCATCCTTTATACCCAATTATTACTTCTATATAAAGCACACAGCCAAATTATGGTATACAGGAAGTGTGTGGGGGAGGATACACCTTTTTTTTAATATCATCTGTTTCACCTGTCTATTCTTTAACACTCTACAGTATTGTATTGAGATAGAGTCTTGGAAAACAGTTATTATTTGAGCCCATGGAGATTTTGTAAAGAATTACATTCTTTATGAAGAATCTTAAGTCCTAAAAAAATAATCTTAAATTCCTATAAAATATTTGATCCCCTCAAGAGTTCCCCTGAGGTTTTATTTTTACGATCTCACTTAGCAAGCATTTAAGCAAATAATTCACCTAAGTTGTCTACTTAGTTGAATTGAATCTTCAGCAAGCTTGCGTTAGAGAGATTACATAGTGATCTGAATGGTGATCAAACAATTCAGAATTAGCTATCCCAAAAGAAACTTATAATGCCCTTCATTCATTATTAATACCATATTATGTCACCTGCTTAAAAAGTAGACCTTGAGTTCAAAGAAAGATGATGCTGTTGTAAGTGAGAGCTAAAATGTGACACAAAGCTTCTTATCCCTAGGCAGCTCTCCACTGGTTTTGCCAATGCTGCATTCCAGTGGCTCCTTTTGGTCCAGCATTAACCAAAAAAACTTCTGTCAAAATGCATGCTTGAGATAAACCACATTAGCTTAAGTGAATTAGCAGTTGGAAAAAGGAGAGTGTTTAATTCAGATAAAATGAGTTTTCAGATGTGCATTTATATATTTTAGTCAGCAGATAATCACTGAGTGCCTACTTCATGTTAGACATTGTGCTATGGAATACATTAATGTATGAGCCATAGTTATGATTAGTAATCTGTATGATCTTGCCCATTTGTCTAGTTAGTTGTTGCTTGCTTTTCCCACCTGCCAGCCCCAGCAAACACTGGGATGCAAACTCTATCAATACTCTGAATGTCTTGTTCATCATTCCATCACTAGCCACTAGATTGGCCACTGCCTCATAGTAGTCACTCACTCAATATCTGTTGCTTAGTTAAATTGATGGTTCTTCCGTACCATCATGACAGTCTGATGTTAGGGAAATGGTTAGGAAAGTTGATAACAAAAAACATATTTCAAATGAGGGAGTAATTAGACATTTTCAGAATGTTTTCATTCAGATTTATTAGTATTTTATGATCCTACATTTTCTGGTTCATCAGGTTAGCATTAAAAAAGAATCAGCTCCGTCCTACCTGGTCTTGCTCAGTGGACAGAGCATCGACCTGCAGACCAAGGGACCCCAGTTTGATTCCGGTCAAGGGCCCCTTGGTTGCAGGTTCCTTCCAGACACAAACCATGGTTGGGGCATGTGCAGAAGGCAACTAATCGATGTACTTCTCTCACACTGATATTTCTCCCTGCCTTTCCCACTCTCTCTAAAAGACCAAAGGAAAAATATCCTCAAGTGAGGATTAAAAAAAAATCAGCCCAGCTGGCATATCTCAGTGTTGAATCTCGACCTATGAACCAAGCAGTCATGGTTTGATTCCCAATCAGGGCACATGCCTGGGTGGCCAGCATGGGGCATGCCAGTGTGGGGTGTACAGGAGGGAGCCGATAGATAATTCTTGCTCATCATTTATATTTCTATCTCCCTCTCCTTCTCTCTTCTTCTCTCAAATCAACAAAAATGTAGTTTAAGAAAAGAACCATTTACTTATATGTATATTTAATAATACATAGTTTAGTGGCTTTCTACATCTATTTATTTCGTTTCATTCTCATAGGGGCACATATGACAGAACAAATATTAGAACATCAGAATCCAAGAATTAGAAGAAGAAAGAATTTAGTGCTATCTGGGCAATCTCTCTTCTTAATTTAAGTCTACCTTGAGGCCAGAGTCAGCAGTGACTCCTCAAAAAAGTAAAATAAAATAAAATCCAAATTCGAAAGAATTGGTGAAAAATTATAGATGTGAAGGCTATTTCTTTGGCATTCAAAATAGACTTTTTATTTCCCAAGAAATCAAACTTCATCATACAGCAAAATATCATCATCATTACCACTTAATACCTCTTCCCTCTCCATCTTCAGTGACCCTCTGCCTGCCTTGGCAGGAACTCCCTTGTGAACTCCCAATTTCCCCTCCTCATCACCCTCACCCTGACATTTTCTCCTTGTTCCTCTCTCCACCATCATTTCATCTTTCCCAATGGGAAAATTGCCAGAGGTCTTTACTGCCCCACCCCAACCACTATTTTAAATCCTTCTCTTTTCTGGAAGGACCTTGTCTCCAGGATTGTTCATTCTCTCTCTCTCTCTCTCTCTCTCTCTCTCTCTCTCTCTCTCTCTCTCTCTCTCTCTCTCTTTCTCACAATTTCACTGCCTCCACATTCACTGCTTCTTAGGCCTTCAAATATCTCCCCAACTTACAAATAAGCTTTGCTTAAATGTACTTCTATTTGCTAGACAAAACATGACACTGCATTCATGAATCACTTGTAAATGATTCTGCTTGATAGGCAATTTTTATTCAAAACGTGAGCTGAGACAAAGGAAAATATATTCTCTTTATATAAAGCCTCATATGCAAATTTTCCCCACAGGAGTTTGACCGGAAGACCAATCGCTCGCTATGACATGTGCTGACAACCAGGAGGCAGCACAAATGAAAGAAGGCTCTGGCCATCAGTTGGCAGCCGGGAAGGGAGGTCCTGGCTGGCAGCTGGAAGGCCCCAATCAGCCCTGATCACTGGTCAATCCTAGAGACCCTACCCGTGCATGAATTTGTGTCCTGGGCCTCCAGTATACTAATAAAGCACATCACTGGCAATATAGATATGGATACTATTCATCACAACGCTCTCTGTCTCCATATTCTATGATTCCCTAATTCTTTTGTCATATCTGTCTTTCCAGAGCTTCTGTTTCAGAACAACCTCATCCTGCTTTCTATTATACTTGGTTATTGACTTGTTTAATATTTTCTTTAGGGAAGATTTCATGTTTTACTTGTTCCTAAGATGGTATTCTGTGAATAGGTATTAATCATCATTGAAAGAACAAGTGGTGATTTAACTTTGTTCCAGGTTCACTATTAATGTTTGCTTTTCAAAAGTAAGTTGCAATACTCTACTCCCAAAAGTATTGGAGGCTGCTATTTTCCTTGTTAGAAAGTACAAAAAAATAAAAAAAAGGAACATAGCTTGAAGACTAGATGAAATGGGAAATCTTCTCTAAAATTTATATAACATATTCTACATACTGACAAGGTAGGTCACTGACAGCAGGGTCCATTCTGATGGGTTTTTCGTACAGTGCCTAGGTCCATAGGAATTTGTGGTGAACAAATAGAGAGTAAAAGCAATGTGTCTGATAGATACAATGAGGAATGAGATGCCTATCATTTGTTCTCAGCTCTAGCATTACTACATAGATATCCTTTGGCCTCTAACATGGGGGTTTGAGAGTCAAATCCTTCAGCCTCAAAATGAGAAATACCAACTGCACATCTAGGTGGTTTCAAAAGGGTTTTGCTTAGGGTAATGGCTGCAAAAGAACCAGTATTACTCTTCACTGTGCAAAATAAATCAATAGCCCAGCTTTCCAGAGAGGGACTGTGTGAATATGACAAAAATGCATTCTTTCCGTCCTCCTACATTCTTTCTTTCCAAATAGTTGTTATTTCTTTTCCTCCTTAATTAGAGCTACTGGGTTTTCATAGGTGCTTAATTAAATTGAGGCAATATCAATTCTGTGATGCCTTTAGGAAAGTAATTCCAATTATAGAGCCAATCTGTCAGTAAAAGTAAAGAGGCCAAAACATTTTAATAGCAAAGTTACAGGGAACAAAGGGTGAATATAATAAGTAGAAGACATATTTAATAATTAGTCTTGCTATTAGCTAAGTTTTATAGAAATTGCTCTTAGTTTTTTACTTAAAAACCTTGGATGCATGGTATGAGTACATACTTCAGCACTCTCAGCTCAGATGGCTTGAGTGGCTATGTGGTCTCCTTTATGGACAATACCATATGGAAGGTTCAGTGTTGCCTGGCTGGCATTACCTGGATGAGTCATCTTACCACCTGATTTTGTTAATTCTTCTTTTATGTGAGCTCTCTATATTAGTTATTGATTTCTGCATAACAAATTGCCCCAAAACTATGCAATTTAAAACAGTACACATTTATTATTTTAGCTTCTGTAGGTTAGATATCTAGGCACTGCTTATGTGAGTCCTCAACTTCAAGTATCCCACAGAGCTGCTACAGGTGTCTTTAAGGCTGGGAGCTCATCTAAAGGCTCAGCTGGGGAAGGATCTGCTTCTAATGATCTGGTTATTGGAAGGACTTAGCTCCTTGATGGCTGTTGGTTAGAGAGTGCCTTCAATTCCTTGCCACATGGGCCTTCCCTCTGTGGTTGTTTACTTTATCAAAGTTAGCAAGGTAGAAAGGAGAGAAACTGTTAGCGAGATGGAATTAACTCTCTTATGGGATATAGCCTGGAAGTGGCATTTTATCATCTTTGACACAATATACTGGCCAGGTAGTACAGCCCACAATGAAGAGCAGGAGATTACCAGGGCATGATTAACAGGAGACAGGGACCACTGGCACCATCTAAGAGTCTGTCTGCCACCATCTCCTATGGGTACTGTCCTAAAACTCAAAGAGCCACATTCATTGTTCCCACTCTTCTAGATGTTCCCACTCGCCTCTTCCCCAGACCTGATTCCTATTTTCCAATATTTGATTTCTATCTAATCTCCTGATGAGCCAGATGAGCCATTGGCCACTTCCCAGGAATATGTATATCATTAACTTTACCTCTGACCACCTTACACAGAAAGCTGATGACCAGGGACTCAGTAAACCTCTGCTCACTAGGAGAATTTCCCTTCACCATTGCCTTTTGCCTCTCAGTGGAGTTGTAGTGCAAAACATTCTATTTTTAACGCATACTATCATACTATGCTAATCTAGTCATGAACCATGCCAAGGCTTTATTTTGTTTTGTTTTTAGCTTTAAAGGTATATTTATTGCTTTAGTTTTGATTGCAAATAATATGTCAATTGTAA
This sequence comes from Murina feae, assembly GCA_004026665.1. Classification (NCBI taxonomy): domain Eukaryota; kingdom Metazoa; phylum Chordata; class Mammalia; order Chiroptera; family Vespertilionidae; genus Murina; species Murina feae. Next base: position 14,408 of record PVJC01022594.1, read on the forward strand.
AATATTGAAAATAAGTTTTAAAAAAGGAAGTTATTATTTGTGACATGGCCATCCAATCTGTTATAAACATATACAAATATAGTTATACACATTACACACATATGCAAGTTCCGAATATACATATATATATTACATATATGTTGGATCTGGTATTTGATTTGACCACTGCTGCTGTTTCATATATATAGGCAGAGGATATGAAACTCCTAGACCAGAGACAAAAAACTTTTTTATCCAAGACACATCAAGAAGCATGAGCATCAGCTAGTTGCATCCGTTCCCCTTGTCCTCGAGTCCCAGGGCAATAATGTGGAAACCCCAGGTTTCATATTTTTCATCATGCGATAGAAAGCCTGTCACCAGGCTGGAGGTGTGGGCTGAAGGAGAGATGTCAGAGCAGTAAATGTTGGTCATTTGGGATTCTGCACTACCTACTCAGGTACATTATCATGCCCTCCAGTCGCACTCAGTCCCAATTCCTAATCACCATTCCCGTTAGATAACAGATCACTACTCTGCCTTTCCAAACAGATGACTTGTTGGGTCTGACAATACTCCTAACAGGCCACTCCAGCTCCATAGTCACTTAATGTCTTCACGGTCAAGCACTTAGTCTCCATCCACACCCAACAGCACAGCAGGAACAACATTATGAGTAGTGATTAGTGCTTGCCATAGATGACATAGCCTTGCTTTATAATGTTAGCCTGTGCAGTGATTTTCCACTCAGGCCTTGCAGAGATTCCACTCCGCTTTCTTATCTGAGGCAGATGCCTTTAGCTCACTGGATCTACTACATCTTATGGCCTAAAAGGCAGAGCTCCTCTTATCATAGCCTTACCCTACAGTAAAGCCATCCCTTGCTCTGGGTCTAACTCAAAACTGTAAATCTAAATAGGTTGGAAAAGTATTTTTAAATGTGGCATGCATTTTTTCTCTAAAATCAAAAAAATGCTATAAACTCCTATACTTCATTCCCAATGATTGAAGGTACAGGACCAATACTTTTTATTTAGCATCCAAATATCAAATATTTTCAAATTTAATTTTCAAATAAGAGTTGTCATATAACATAATAGCTTCTGGTGTACCACACAGTGCTTAGACATATGCATATCTTATGAAATGATCACCCTAATAACTCTAGTGACCATTGGACACCATACATAGTTATTATAATATTATTGACTATATTCTTTATGCTGCCCTTTATGTCCCCAAGACTATTTTTATAACTGATAATTTATAATTTTTAAACCACTTCATCTTTTTCACCCATATCCCCAGCCTATCTCCCGTTTGGTGACCATAAATTTGTTCTCTGTATCTATGAGTTTGTTTCTGTTTTGTTCAGTTACTTTGTTGTTATTTTTTTAGATTAAACACAGAAGTGAAATCATAATGTATTTGTCTTTCTCTTTCAGACTTATATCACTTAGCACAGTGCACTTTAGATGCAGGATGAATAATATTATCTTGAAAATGATGTCTGATTTACCTCAGACTAATTCATCACTGTGCAAGCCCCTGAAAAATTATCAGTATCTTCCACATTCTGTGTCTTACATAGGAATCCATACTGATTGCTACTTCCTACTTACCAAGTTACAACAACTTGATGTCATCAATATAGCAGACCAATATAGTATGACAATGGGATAGCGAGCAAGGATAGTAAGTACCAAAGGAATATACTTTCTAAACCTAAGCTACTTTAATGTGGGAGGAAATAAACATAAAAATGAAATAACAATGAGAAGTTTCAAGTAGTACTTATCAATTTGATATGAGCAAACATGGTGTAACATTTTAGAGAAAGGCAAGAGCATTGTAAACCAGGTGGTTACTATAAGCCAACACATAGACCCAACATTGTGCATGGGCTAAAACAGAAATGAATATATTTATTATTTAAATCATTTAAAAATTTCTTTTTACTATCTACAACATATTCATTCTCCATATCAATTTTTTCCCTAACCTGTATGCAACCAGTTAAAGTCAACCTCAATAAAGCTTATGGGGAGAAATCACTGGTCTAATTAAACCTAATTCTAGATATAAAGCATGTCTCCTTTCTATAACATCACTAAGTGGCTATGTATCCATTGTTTGACTATTTCAAGTGTTGGAGAGCTCATTTATTCTCAGGTAGTCATTCCATTTGCAGAAAGTCCTCAGCAAAGCAAATCTGAATCAAATCAAGTGCTATAAAAATGTTAAGACTGCACATTTTCAAAGTATAAAGCACTATTCCAAAATCAAATTAGAGTAAGCAAATACTATATTTTAGTAAACATCTATGCAATAATATTGTTTGGAAGTATGAAAAAATAATTTCCTCCCACCATTATTATTGATATACAGCTTCATGATTTCTCAATGAGAAAATGGCCTGGCTAGCAGGCAGCTGGGGAACAGGTGAATGAGTCTGCAAAGACTGAAATCTCTGGCATGCCATGTCTTGCATTTTGACAGGCCAGTGAGTACCATGTGAGAAATAGAAAAAGAACAAAAGGCAGAGTTTTAAAAAATCAATTGAATTCAAATCTTAGCTCCACAACTTGTGCCAGGTCTCTCTAGCAATGTGAAGTCAAAACAGAAACTTAACTGAGTCTTTGTTTCCTCCTCTGGAAACTGAAATGATAGTACAGATAAAACTTCACAGGATTGTTAAGAGTCACATTAATCCAATGAGCTGATATAGGTAAACGTTCTTTATAAATACAAGTGCTGCACAAATATAAGTGGCATTATGCTCTCCAGTACTTAAAAGCACATGAATGAATGGAAAAATAAGCTGACCAGGAGAGAGGAATTGACCAAAAGCACAGAAAGACATAAGAGGAATGAAGAAAAGGTGAGTGTGAGGAAAACAAGCACTGGAACTAAACTGATCAGACCTCTACTTCTATGAAGAGAACACCTTTATCCTATCTAATAAAACAGTAATATGCAAATTAACCATCACTCCGTGACAAAGATGGTGGCGCCCATAGTGGTGGGGCAGGACACTGGAGGCGTTACCCTGGCAATGTGAGCCCGCAGGCTTTGCCATGGAAACCCATGAGCAGCTGCCCTCCAGCAGGCAAACACTGCCAGCAGGCAAGCCCCAGCAGGGCCTTCTCCCCATCACCTGCAGCAGGCACCACCAGCAGGCCAGGCCCCAGTAGCAGGGCCAGCTCCCAGTCGCCTGCCGCCATCTGGATCATGAGGAGGCACCCGCAGGCAGGCCCCAGCTGCAGGGCTGGTTCCTGGTTGCCTGCCGCCATCCTGATTGCAAGCAGACACCACCAGCAGGCAGGCTGCAGCAGCAGGGCTGGCTCCCAGTCACCTGCCACCATCTGGACCACAAGCAGGCACCCGGGCAGGCCCCAGCAGCAGGACCAGCTCCCAGTGGCCTGCTGCCATCCGGATCAGGAGTAGGCATGCAAAGCCAGCAGGCAGCAAGCAGCAGGGCCTGCTCCTTGGTCACCATGGTGATCCTGGAGCAGGCAAGTATGGCCCCCAGGCAGCATCCAGCCCTGGTCACAGCTCAAGGGAGAGAACAACATGAGGTGAGGCTAGGAGCCTGAGAGATCATCAACACAGAGAGCTGCCTGCTCCAAGCCTCCATGGTGTGGCTGGGGTTAAGCTCCCATCACACAGACACACACACACACACACACACACACACACTGGGTGCCTGCTCCTAGCCTCCACAGTGCAGCTGGGGGCAGGCCCCCAGTGGACACATACATACACACACACACATGGCACCTGCTCTGAGCCTATGCTGCCAGACTGTGGCCATCAGTAGGACATCCACTGAGGGGTCCCGGACTGTGAGAGGGGGCAGGCTGGGCTAAGGGACCCCCCAACACACACCCAGTGCACGGATTTTGTGCACCGGGCCTCTAGTATATAATATTGTGCTTAATGCTATCAGAAATTTAAAAATATTAATGAAGGTATAAAAGATTATCTTTACCTCAAGTGCTTCCTATATTACAAATTGGAGGCAGAAGGCCCATCCTTACTATAACTTGACTTGCTCCATGATCTGGATTAAAGATATAGCCAATTTGAGCCTCATTTTCCTCATCTGTAAAATGGGAATGATAAATGTCTTCCAAGATTGCTAATGAGAGTTAGTTGAGTAAGCATCTGTGAAGATATGATATGAACATGTGAGCTACTAGTGTGAGTCTGTCTGTTCATAAGCACAGATGGGTGGGTACAAATATTGATAGAATAACAATTCAGTAGACTCTGCAAGGGGCTGAAAAGATGTGTTACTATCTAATGATATTTGAAGCATGAGCCAGGGAGCATCAGAGCAATAATCAGGATAAAGAATCTTTGAGAAATCATGTATATTTTCCTACATATGAAGACTTTAGCTGAAGGAGAGAGAGTGAGATCTGGTGCCATCAGGCAATGTTCCAGCATCTGATTCTTAATACACACTTGGTATTCATCATCTCTATTTGACAAATATAGCCATAAACCTGAAACACGGCAGTCAAACATAATTAAAGGCCAAATGACTGCTCTATAATGAGAAACAAGTTTTTCTTTTTTAACTCCAACAGCTTGGAGTATTTCAGTTTGGCCCAAGGAGATTAATATAGGAATGCAATTCAGGTAGAGAAATGGTGACCTCAATAGTACCTTTTCCACTCCTTAAGTTTCTTTTGAATTTAGTTCTTGGACTTCAGTTTCCCCTAAAGAATGGGTGATAATCGCAAATTCACAGCATGTAGAATCTTGGAATTGTTTGTTTACCTGCTATTCAGCACACTGTCTTTCTCTGGAAAGAACACCCCTACTTCCTGCAGTAGAATTGACTCCAATTTTGTGCAGTCTTGGTCGATCCTAAATAAAGATATTATTTCTTTCTTGAAGGGAAGGCTGGAGTGGGTGTTCATGATTCAAACTTAGCCAAAAAGACATTAAACGTAAAGACAAAAGACTTGAGATGAAGCCTGGCGCTCAATCTGCAATGTTATCTGATGAAACTATAATTAATTCTTGCTACCTGATTTCTCAAGAGCCCTCTTGCTTTCAAATCTTTCTCTGGTTCTTCAAATGTTCCTTTAGTTCTGAGTCAACTCACACCTTCATTAAACAACCTCTTTTTAAAAATTAGCCAGAATAGCTACTTTTTAAAGTTTCCAGAAACCTAAATCATAACAAACAATCCAAAATAACTAAAAAACAAAAATGCTATGATTCCCCCAACCGAATAGTGCTGAGAGGGGATAGTGCCATTAACATAGGAGAAAATCTGTAAGGAAATCATCCTTACAGGGCAAAACCACAGCTGTTCTTCAGTCTCTCATATGAAAGAGCACCGTTTGTGGCATTTAGACCTGCTACAAATATAAATTTTGATGTAGTCCAATTCATCCATATTTTTGTTTTATTGCCTGTGCTTTTGATGTCACAACCGAGAAATCACTGCCAAATCCCAGAAAGCTTTTCCCATTTTCTTCTAAGATTTTTGTAGTTTTAGGTCTTTGAAGCATTGTCAGTTAATTTTTGTATATGATGTAAGATCACAAATACAAAGTTAAACATTGTTATCCAAGAAATCCTGACATCGCTTGGTGGAAGTTCTCACAAGGGTAGTTTATTAAGTCAGTATCCCTGAGTGAGAGGGGATATTGGCAATTCAGGCAGTTTTTCAATGGAATGAAAATCATGGGCCTGGTAGAGTGTGGTTTTGGTACTTTCCCACTTGCTTTATGAGGTCCCTCTTTGCCCTTCCAGAACTCAGATCAAAATATCCTTCAAGATCCTACCCACTTCCAGCTTCACAAATCATCACCAAAGTAGGTGCTAGGAGAGAGAGCTGACCTCTGTGGTGCACCTGCTGACTGCCAGAAACTTTGCTATATTATCGCATTTCACATTATCAGAAGAAAGTTTTGCTCAATATATGACTCCACCTGCACTAACTCATTTATTTTTAAATCTCACGCTATGATATGTTTACTGACTTGAGAGAGAGAGGAAGGGAGACAGAGAGGGGGAGAGAAACGTTAATGTAAGAGAAATATCAATTGGTTGCCTTCCATATGCGCCCTGACCAGGAATCAAACCCGAAACCCAGGTATGTGCCCTGATGGGAACCTGCAACCATTTTGGTTTACGGACTAACGCTCCAACCAACTCAGCCACCTGGCCGAGGCTCCACCTGCATTTAAATGATACGTTTATAGACTAAAATCCTTTTAAATCCATTCATTCCTTCATTCATTTGTTTATTTATTCTTGTTTTTCGATAAATGACTATTGAGCAACAACTATGCATTGGGCACCATGCCAAGATCTAGAAATACAAGTATTAACAAGCCAACAAAAAACTTCATGTCTAATGTGGAAAAAAGAGATAATGCAAGTGATTTATGAAATAATTCCAAAGAAATCATTGAGAATGGTGGGTTCCCAATTTGATATTTGAGACCAAGCAACTCCTTGGCCAGAACATGATGGTTCCATACCTCATAAGATCCTAGCATGAAGGCAGCCCCCATTCTGCTTAAATCACTTATAACAGATATAATCAGATCTGAAGCCAACAGTATTTGGAATTTGATTAGAGGCTAGACCAGATGGTATAAGAATAGGCAGAAGGCATGACACCATATTGTTCCCTGTGCTATCTAGTGAAAATTCAGTAGTATCTCATTCTTACCCTCTCTCTCTCAACAAAAGATGACTACTCATTAAAACCCCATAAAAACAGATATAGAATTCTCTTCCTTTGCTAACTCCAAAGAGATATTATTTGTATGAGTGACTAGTAAATTATTGATTTCCCACAATTTTGCCATTCTTTGTCCACACTCTTTTTAGTTTCAATCCCAGACATTATAAGAGTCTATCCTGCCCTAGCTGGTTTGGCTCACTGGATAGAGCATCAGCCTGTGGACTCAAGAGTCCCAGGTTCGATTCTGGTCAAGGGCATGTACCTTAATTGCAGGCACATCCCTGATTGGGGATGTGCAGGAGGCAACTGATCAATGCTTCTCTCTCATCGATGTTTCTAACTCTCTATCCCTCTCCCTTCCTCTCTGTAAAAAATCAATAAAATATATATATTTTTAAAAGAGTCTATCCTGATCCCCTAGTTTAAAGCAGATGCAAATTAACAGTGAGGATTGCATATGGTTTTAGGAAGATTTTTGCCTGAGATGAAGGATAAAAAGTGCCCCTTATAAATATTTTAATTTTCTTTTAATTTGGGATTTGCTGTTGTTCTTGTTATTCTTTTTGTTGTGGTGAGTTTTTGGTTTTGGTTTGCTATGGGTGTGAGTATTTTTCTGAGAAGTATCACAGTTCAATTCCAGAGGGTGGTGCCTTCTGCATGCCCCAAACACCAATCTTACAGATTACTAATGACTTAGGAAAAAACAGAAAATTAAAACTGAACCAGGTGACTCCTTTTTTAAAATTAAATATATTTTATTGATTTTTTTACAGAGAGGAAGGGAGAGGGATAGAGAGTTAGAAACATCGATGAGAAAGAAACATCGATCTGATGCCTCTTGCACACCCCCTTCTGGGGATGTGCCCTCAACCAAGGTACATGCCCTTGACCAGAATCGAACCTGGGACCCTTGAGTCCGCAGACTGATGCTCTATGCAGCAAGCCAAACTGGTCAGGGCAGGTGACTCCTTTTTATTAGAAAATGAGCTACATTTCAAGCCCAACTAATCTGCAACTCAGAGGAGGGGAAGGTAAAAGGTCTGTGATGAAAGACTTCTCAGAGACAATGAAAAAATATCTAAAGTGGATCAACAGGACAAACGCACCCAGATCTCCTGTTTTCTGACAGGAACAGACACTTAGTAGTACAATAGCTTGTATTCACCAAATGTCAGGCTATTGAAAGCTTTCTTTAGACTTTTTGAAATATCTCTCTAATGAGAAATTAAAGCTAAAAGAGGGATAGTATCAGAGAGATCCTCCCCCTTCCTACTTTCTTTAGATTGAGAAACAAAATCCTTGAATGCTCTTTTGTGACTGACTTATTGACCATTTCTGGAGGCTTGGAGGAATTTCTTTATGGGGCTATTTAGAAGACTCAATTCAGGTGGGAAAAGTTGGGACCTGTCAGCTAACCCATCCTCCCTTGGGGAGAGTTCAAAAGGAAGAAGAGAGTGAACACTGATACACAGCTCTGAGGAAGCACTATTCACCTGGGTTCAGAGGTCACTTTAACTTGATGATATCCTAATTTCATTTATTAAGCAACTGCACTCTACTAGGCACCTGATCAAGCATTGACACCACTGAGATTTCAGCTCCTAAGTTATAAATAGGTGACAGAGAGCAAAGGCAGAGAAAGGTGAGAACTTGAGAAAATCCAACCTACCTCAACACCCAGGAATCCTGGGAAAGCCATGGAGACCCAGGCTTTAGTTCCCTGCCAAAGAAGTCAGAAGCATGGTCCAGTGTGGAAATACAATGATTCAAAATTTGAATTACTCTTCTTCCAAGTAAAAAAGCTGACTACCATGCAGAGGTCTGATTTGTGCATTAAAACTCAAATTTATGTGTGCTTTCAGAATACATTTAAGATTCTGACATGCCTTGTCTTTGAATCAGCAGTATGACCTAGTGTCTGGGCCTACTTTGTGACCGGCAGAGATCCTGACTGTCTAATTAATCATTGTGTTCCCATACCTGGCTCGGTGCCGAAAACACAGTAGACCCTTAATAGATATGTGATGAATGAAGAAAAGAAAAATAAAATATACAAAACCCCAAATTGTTATCAAAATATACTTTATGTCACTATGACTATCTAATAAGGATTCTGGTCATTTCCTCTTGCTTTGATTTCCCATTTTTGTCTAATATCATAGACTAGAAGTTCAGCTAGAGTTTTTTATCTGAGTTGATTTTTAGATTAAGGCTGAGGGCAAACATAATGAATTTTCTCCCTCTTACTGTTAGCCTTCGTAGGACTAGGGGTATCTCTCTATTCCTCTACTTACATCATCTCCTCTCTCTGCCCCCAAAATGTGGACAGTCCACATGAACCAGCTTCTATTGGGCAAATACCTCCACGAGCCAAAGCAGTTACAGAATTGTAAGGGATGTTCTGGCCAGCTCTCTTTCCCTAGCTTCTGGACTAGGGGACTCTACTACTCTGAGATCCCAAGAGAATAAGGCAAGTACCAGAGCCCACACTTCTCCCTCCATATTCCCACCCTTCTCCTCTCTGCTCCACATTTTCATGCTGTCTTTACTTTTAATTTCTTCCTCCTGGCTAGAGTAATCATATCCATGTTCCTGCTTTCAGACTCTCTTCTCATCCCAAGAGGCAAGGAAGCCCATGCTGGTGCAACCCCTTTCTAGATCTCTATTACTTACATCCTGTAAGTTGATCAGCCCATTCAGATCTAAGCATGAATGAAGTAAATGCCTATTCTCAAGATGAAATTTTGATTCCTTAAACCTCTCCTTCACAAAAAGCTCTGCCCATCAGGCTGCCATGAAGCATTCACTCTGCCTAACTAGCTCAATACCAGTATTCTATCATTCTTTCACTGAAGCAACAATGGAGAAAATCATTATTAAAAGGGGATACTATCTGTGATGGAAGGATGGACTACTTATCAGGTTGGTTCCTTGTCAAACAGTATAGTACAGTGATTAATAGTATGGACTATAAAGTCAGACTACCTGAATTTGAACCCTGGGTCTTTACTTGTCAGCATTAAGATGCTGAGTATGTTTCTTTTCTCTGTCCTCAGTTCCATCATCAGTAAAATGGAGATAACTATCATACATATCTGTATCCCATAGAGTGGTTGTGATTATCAAATGAGCATAGGTAGGTAGGTAGGTAGGTAGGTAGGTAGATAGATAGATAGATAGATAGATAGATTTAAAACAACAACAACAACAGTTCTTAATATTTGGAAGCTGGCCTGGCACTCATAGGTATGTCATGTTATTCTCCTGTTGGACATAAATAGAATGCCACCTTCAGGAACAGTTTACTCTGAAAACATGATAAAGTAAGACCAAGCGAAGCCACTTCATAATTTTGTCTAAGAATAGACAAAAGCTAGGTCACTGTGCTGCTCAAAAATGCCAAACAATCCCCATCTTGGCTAAAACCAGTGACTGCTACTACTTTACCCATGACAGTTTTACCCTGGCTCTAATCTTCAACCCCGTAAGATAAGATCTAATGAGATCATAAAATTGATCCTGCTTTTTCAAAAGCAGAGGCCCAATTTAGAAGAAATTCCTGCTTCCTTAGACCTTCCCCCAAATCCCTCAATTATACCCTAAATCCTAAATCCATCATTAAGTTATTTCTAACACCCTATTATTGACCCCCAGTTTCCTTCTCATGCTCTTGGTGTTCTCCCACTTGTCAATTAATAATAAACACAGGTCTTTGGATGAAGGGTATTTGTGATAGACAGATAATAAGGGAGAGTATGAGAGAGAGAGGAAAGAGGAAAAAGGAGGGAGGGAATTAGGGGAGAGAGAGAGAGAGAGAGAGAGAGAGAGAGAGAGACTGACTGCTGGCACATAGTGTTTGAAAAGTCTTTCTCACCATGATTACTATACATACCTTGAGAGTATTAAGTACAAGACAGGGAAATCATGTGAGACAACAGAACCAAGAAGGAGATCCAGAAGGTCAAGCTTATCAATCAAATAATCAGACAGAAAATGTGTCCCTAGACAATGAGACAACTGGGTAAGGGCTACCAAGTTCAGAGGGATTTGTAGCCAGTAAATAAAGTATACCAAAAGCAGTAACACATTACCTGGTGCATAGAAAGCATGTAATGTAAAATGTAGCTTTTTTTCATCATCTTAATCAAGTGTTTAGGAAGTCAATTGGGTAATAAATGACATTAGCTCTCTGTTTATACAATATGAATCTATGAAGGACAAGAATACTCCTTTTACTCAGAGGTTCTACTTTCAGAAAGTAGTTGGCATTCATATCTGTAACTAGACAGCACAAATATGTTTTTGCATAGTAGTCATATACCATCATTTGGCATTCTGTGGTACATTCCTGTGATAGTCATTTGCAGTGTAAATTCCAGTCACATCCTGGTGATTTTACTATCACTCTTATTGTAAAGTCACCTTGCAGGTTTCATCCACAAGGCTGTGATTATTTTTCAACTATATAGCTGAACTTATTTGTTTTCGATTTGCTTATTGATGAATTTTGCTGTTAGCCAGAAATATTTGCTCAGTGGCGAGCAGCAAGCCCAGGGAATCGCTACAGGACAAACCTTGCAAGCTGATCGGAATAGCAGGTAAAACTAATGCGGATCCAGCTCACATCGGTCATTTTACAGCCTGTGTTCCAGGCACTTATCAATTTATTCCACTGATAAGAATGGCAAACTCACAATAAAGTCATGGAGGGTGAAAAACAATTTATCTGTGTCCATTACTTATTCATGCCCAAGTCACACAGATGAGAAAAACTAACCATTAACACCAGAACAACAATCTTTTATGATAATTGGGCCTTTGCTTTTTTTACCATTCACCCTAGTAGCGTGTTACATGCAGCAAACAGAGGGTGATTTGGTAATTAGACCACAGCAAATAGTTTCTGACTCCTGATGTCCCTATTGATGGAGTCAAGCTACACACAGTGTAACTCAGTTCAAACTAATTGCCAGGGTTAATAGTGTAGGTTTTTAAAGTTTGTTTATCATTCTAATGTGATATAACCATACGGAAATTTTAATATAACAAAATTTCTACTGTTTTATGTCTCTACAAAGAATACTCACTGTTAATATTTAATGTGTTTTAAGTTTTTGAAATTGATTTGAGAGAGAGGGAGAGAGAAAGGAGAGGGAGAGAAGGAGAGAAGCATTAATGAGAAACATCCATCAGTTGCTGCCTGCATGCCCCAACTTAGAATTGAGCCTGCAACTCAGGTATGTGTACTGACCAGAGACCTTTTGGCAATGCTCAACCAACTGAGCCACACCAAGTAGGGCTGATTTAAGGTTCTTTTTTTAATGCTTATGGTTTGTTTTATACATATACACTTTTATATATAGTCATCTCTCTGTAGCTGTGGGTTTCATATCACAGATTCAATCAACTGTGTGTAGTAAATATTCAGAAAAAAATAATTCCAGAAATTTCCAGAAACCAAAACTTGAATTTGCTGTGCACCTAACAGTATACTGAATCTATACAAATGAAGTGATAGGTGGGCACATTCTGCTGTAGCCTATAGGCAAATGTTAAATCATCTTCTATAATAAAAGCAAAACATGCAAATGTGACCATCACCACCAGCCAATCAGCGCGGCTGTATGCAAATTAACCCAGCCAAGATGGAGGCCAACAGCCAATCAGAGTGGCTGTATGCAAGTTAACCCAGCCAAGATGGAGGCCAACAGCCACGGAACCAGAGCAAACCAAAGGATTCTGTTGCAACTGCCTGCCTATGCTGGCAGTTGGAAGTGGCACCAGGGCACCAGGGCACCAGGAAGTGGGAAAGCAAGGTGGCGGGCCGGGGAGCGGGTAAGAGGTGGCAGGGGGTTGGCGGCCTGCTTGGTGGGCTTCCCAGGCCCTTTGTGGGGCATCGGGGAGTGGGAAAGAGGCAGCAGGAGGTCAGTGGCCTGCTTGGTGGGCTTCCCAGGCCCCTTTCAGGGCACCAGGAAGTGGGAAAGCAAGGTGGCCGGCCGAGGAGTGGGAAAGAGGCAGCGGGGGGGTCAGTGGCCTGCTTGGTGGGCTTCCCA